>CAAKHB010001093.1:68294-87893 GCA_901007665.1 Aeoliscus strigatus
GGTAGGGGATCAGGGTGGGAAGTGTGTAATATAAGATGGGTTTTTGTTTTCTACCACAAAACCTAAGACTTGAATGTGTGTGTGTGTGTGTGTGTGTGTGTGTGTGTGTGTGTGCGTGAACGTATGGTGCGTGTGTGTGTGTGCGTGTGTGTGTGTGTGTGTGTGTAGGGGTAGACATTACTTTGGCAAACATTCTCTAGTTTCAATATCTTTGCCAAAACTGTGTAGCGGGCTGGTTGTAGATTCTAGTGAAGCAGCTCTGTTGTTTGTGGTTGAGATTTTTGATAACGTTGTCATGGAGATGAGCCCTGGCATAGTGTCTGAGACCCGAGAGCTGGTGTGTTGCCATGGCAAAGCCATCATCTAGCTGAACAGTCCAATAACTGCTGAGCCCACATTGAAAGTGACTCGCTTTATCATTCCTTAGTTCTACACTTACGCTCAGTGTTTCTGTATGAATTTGTCTGTATATTTTTTAATAATAGAGGAGGAGCTACATGTGACAGATGAAACATTACATGTTTTACAAAAATGCATCAGTTGAGGTGATTAATCAATTGTCTCTGCTGATGCGTTTGATAGTGAAGACCCCACAATAAAAAAAGGGCTCAGTAATTTTCCATCTTGGTAACAATAGCACTGCAGAACTTCTGATCACCACAATCCTCATAAATAAAAGTGACGGGAAAGGATAAGACTGGTAAATGGTGCAGCACTCGTCCTCTTCCTCTTCTGTTAGACAAGGTGAAATAGGAGTATTCTGCTTTGTGCCACGGTCGGGGTGAATACTCTTTAAGTTTAGTTTTCTAATATCCATCCGCGGCACAACCTGTTACATTGGCGACATTAAACAGTAACAACAACTGGTGACAAGGAAAGGAACATTTCTTTCAACTCCTTTCGAGAGGATGAGAATGTTGACAAGTGGGATGCTGCAGAAGAGAAATAAATGAAGTCAAGAAAAGACAAAAAATAAGTGGAAAACAGCACAGGGAAGTGACAACGACCCAAGTTGGGGCTTGGATAACACCTGAAAACATAAATTATGATCCCACGGATCAGCGGGTATCAACGGGTCAATCAACGTGTAGGTGTGCATTGAACGGTTTTAAGGCACTTTGCGGGGGGTTCTTTGCCCTCGTGTTGTGCCTTAAAACGTTTAACACACAGGTACACGTTGATTGACCCTTCCTTGTAGCGCAGAGTCGTTCAATTACAGTCGAGTCATCACCTTTGGTGTTGTTGACAAAGACATGTAGTGGTGGTGCAGTAAATCAGTAAATCAGATGTGTTGGTATAAGTCACAGACATCTGCTCATTTAGCCTCAGCGGGCCTGATGAGCTACAGGCCACTCGCTTGGCCCAAAAATGAAATAATGTACACGGTCCCAGCTCTGCCGCTGTTGAAGCCATTGAAATAAATAGTTTTTGTAAGTCTTTTGTAAGAAAGGTAAAACATCTAAATCCTTTTCTGTCTCAAGATGCTTAAATCCACAGCAACACAGAAACATAAAGCTCCTCCATTAATTGTATTTATTTATTTGTTATTATTTTATTTTACCAGTACTTTCATTTTCACTGTTTTGTGTTCATTTGCATGTGTAGCTTATGAACAGCTGTTTTGGGGTCTTACATATTTAATAGGAGGCTTATATTTGTAGATGATGCTTTGCCCTGATGCTGCTCCAACCTGTTACTGAGTAGCAGGAGAACTCAGTTTTTGCACCAACAAACCTGCTCTTATGCTAGTCAGTGAAAAACACCTGGTCTAGTCATTTGCATGCTGCTAGACGATATTCATAAATTTGTTTCATAGCAGCTCAGCCTCCACATCTGTTTCCTGGATGAAATCATGACAAAAACAGTGGATACTTTCCTCAAAGTGTAAAAAACATGTAAAACATACACGCTTTGATCAATGTTGGAATCATTCGTTGCAAAAACACTTGGGAAAGCCATGACGAAGCAGATTGATGATTGATGTTTCCATTCGTGTGTGCAGGGAGCCAACAGGAAGTCGGCCAGCTTGGCCAAGTCTCAAACATTAATGCTCTCCACTACTTGTTTAAGGACTCTTATATCATAAACACAGAAGCGCAATGTCCACAGTTTTGTAATATTTGGTAACTTGCACAAGTCACATAAGAGCTGTGCACATGAAGTTTAACTTATTACAAAAACAAACCTGATACGGTAAGTTCAAGGGGATGAATCATGATGTTGATTTTTGGACAACTGTTAAAAACTCTTTCTCATGGATAGTTTGTCCTGCAAATGATGACAGGAGTAATGTATCTACTGGATCCCAACCTGCAGTATTGATCTACAAATTCCCCAATGGACAGGGCACCACTCTCAGCATCCAATTCTGAGGCAGTCTGCTGATTTACAGCTCAGCCCGTGGAAAAAGTTTAAGCCGACCCCTACTTGCAGTAATCATATTGACATGTGTTTTCCCAAGGTGTTGCCCTTTTCCTGTCTAAGGCACTCACTGCATGACTGATAGACCATTATATAGACACACACATGCACACACACGCGCCTGCACAGACACATTCTCTTAGTGCGTGTAACAAAAATAATGTTTTGCAAAATTTTCCACCACTCCTTCCGATCATCGGGATTCTTTGTGATAGATGACGTACTGTGTATTTTACTTGTGTTCATGAATCATCCAAACAAGCTTTCATTATTTTACACTTCATGTTTATGCTCATGAATTCATTTTTATGAAATGTATTCATGGGCGCTTTGGATAGACACTGATACGACACTCAATTTGAGTTTTCTTTGTCGGGCTGGTCTGTGTCACCATGGCAGTTTATTCATTGTGACATTCTTACCACCCCATACACACACACACTCTCTCTCTCTCTCAATACACACACACACACACACACCACCCTGTTTGTGTATAATTGATGAGTGGTAAAGCAGAGGTATGAAAGTCATCCTGGCTCATCACAAAGAGCTCTAAAAGCCTTATAGAGGTGTTTAGTGGTCGCAGGAAATGGGAGGTAGAGCGGTAGACGGCGGTGGCTGGGGATGTGGAGGGATGGATGGAAGGATGAAGAGAGAGATGGAAAAAGAGACATTGATTAGGACTGAAAGAGAAATCTGAACTGCTATTAGTGAAAAGTGGGCTTTAAGGAGACGGTGCATAGTACCATAGATAATAATGTACGAGCATAAATCAAGTCACAGTTGTTTGGTTCATTAATCATTTTATCAGAATACTCAATTAATAACAACCCATCGCATGTGGAATATGAATTTCAAAATTGTGGACTTTCTATTTAGAAAATATCCATGTAGACAATGTTTTTTATGTACATTTTGATAGGATTGCATAGGGATGTTATAAAATTGCGAGTGGTGGATTTTTTTTTTTTTTCATTTTATTGCTATTTGTCCTCGTTCTCTGCGTTACTGTTTTTCAAACAGCATTTGTCGGTACGTGTACCAGGTGTCAGATGCTGCACAAACCTTGACCTGTGAAACCTTATCACAATTTATGGTGCATGATGTCAATAGATCTTGTCTGCTGAGTTGTATTTTTGTGAATCTTCACACCATAACTGTGAATTTTCACCTCCCACAAGCTTATGGGCACTCTCAAGTAGTATACCACCGTAAGGGACTGTTGCTTCAATGCTGCAGGGAGGAGAGAAAGAGAGAAGCTGCATTTCCTGTTGCACGACTGAAAACGAGCCAATGTGGTTCAAAGCAAACAGCAGAAACAGGAGAAGAGATAAATGAGCATCAAAAAGTGACATGGGAACATACATGTTCAGACTTGTTCGAAACCCCCGAGGCACCATGACATGCTCAGCTCTCACTCTTCATACAGAATCTCTGCTAAATTTGCGATAGTGGCATCAGGGGCAGCGGGGGGAGGTGGGGTAAGGCAAAGGTTAACAACCTGGACCATCGTTGCCCATCGTAACTAGAGAGCGCCTCCTCATGCTTGCTAACACTATGGGCAGCGTCAGCTGTTGTCATGGAGACATGGCTACACACGTCACATGGCGTCTGTATGTGTACGAGAGTGAGATAGAGAGATGAGTGTGTGTGTTAAAAAAAAAAGTTAAGTCACTTGTTAAGTCAAATGCACACACACACACACACACACACACACACACACACACACACAGAGTGTGTTAGGTGTTGCGTCACCTTCTGCGTGTGTGGGATGTGGCTTGCAACTCTCTCTCTCTCTCTCCCACACACTCTCTGTCTCTCTCCCTCTCCAGCATGTTGTCTGTCCGTAGATAGAATCAATACAGATTAGCTGACCGAGAGCAATCACTTATAATGACCACTGTCTAATGAGACTGAACACGACCCAGCTGCGTCTATTCTGCTGTAATTAGTTGGACACTCCTTTAGACTTCACCCGTATACCGCTGGCGCCCTGTGAAAACTTGCAGGATGTCCATTAGTATGATGCTGCTACCGTAGAGAGTCTGGTTCTTGCTTGTGTAACAGCGCGACATGGATGTTTTACCCACACAGAGATCAGGCAACCCAGCATTAATACACACGGAAGCTCAACATCACAATCAGACAAGAAAGTAACTGAGCACGGGATTTCGATTCTTTAGGAATGTTTGGATGTTTGTCGAGCTCTGTCTCTGCTGGGTGTTTCTGCCTGTTGACTCATAAAGAGCTAGAGAAGCCTATTTCTGTGTGTTCCTTTTGGTGGTATTATTTGTAGATTTTCACCAATTGACAAGCGCAATTACGTCTCCATGTCAAAGTACTCATCACCCCCCTCCCGTGTTGTGTCCCACTTTAATTGCAACACAGGCACAGTCATTCATTTATTTGAGAACAGTTCCATTCTGGTTTCCACAATTTCACGGTCAGTGTCACGGACATGTGAGTGATTTATTCTGTGAAACGGCAGGTGTGATGATGAAGACTACTTCAAGCTACTGGATCCACGGTGACCACATATCAAATCTTTTCCTGATGACCGGGACAATCAGTGTAGAAATTTTTTTTTTTTAAAAATCAAAAAACAGCTTCACAAGATCTGTTGCAGATCTGTGACAGAACTCATCTGGCTGGTTACATTTTTCATTTGGCGTGATATTATTGTCCAGCTGAAGTTAACAGTGATGAACAGAAGTCTTTGTGTACATATTGTCCATCAGTTCTGTGGAATGTGAGGTCCCCTGCTGGTGGTGTGCAATATCACAGTCAAACACTTGAATTATCTGCTTTCCTGGTTGAACATGGAAGAAACCATGGATTGGCAGATTTATAACTACAGATGTATGATTGTGTCAGGTCTAAGGCATCAACACTGAAACACACAGATTATGTGAGAGTCAGACTCACACAAAAAAGCTGACTGAAAAACGTCACGGCAAATAAATAGAGTCTACTTAATGGACAATGTCGGTCCCTTTGGTGTGGGTCAGCCTGACCCAGAACATTAAGAACACCCACATACACACACCTTATATTATACAGCAATCATACAATGAAACATATTTGAAAAAAATAAAATAGAAACACTTCTGCAACTGAATTCAATCTCAATTCCTGCATTTCTCAGCAGCGCCCTCCCACCATGACCCCACCTTCTGGCCGTATATTAGCGCTGCGTTCTGTGATGCCCATTCTTCTCGCCCATCCTCTCCTCGCCCATGGCGCTAGCAGCACTTTACACGGTGAACACACATACTAACACACACCGAGGCTGAAACAGTCCTTTCTCTCATCTCACCGAATCTCTCTTCATCTCTTCATCATGCGGGTGCCGCTCTTTCATGTTCCTCATCTTGCCTGTCTATCTGGCCCTCTCTTTCTTATCAGACTGGTTTGCGGCAACTTGTGCCATATTTCATCTAACATCGTAGACGTGAACCTCATGACCAGAGCCAGATTGTGTGTGTGTGTGTGTGTGTGTGTGGATTCAGCTGTGGTGCAAGTCCTGTTCTTTCTTAAATACCAGCTGTAGGCTGCTAGAGGCTATAAGCTGGTATTTAACTGACCATTTTCAGACTCTGTACATCACATTAAACTAATATTCTGGCCAGCAGACTCATTTATGATTGAGTCTGCTTTTGAGAAGACCCCCCCCCCCTTTTTTTTTCCAATTTTTCCAAAAATAACAATGCATCATAAAAGAACATGGTACAGATGATAACTTATGATACATTTGTGGAGATAATCTCACAGTAATAAATCAGATAAATTTCCTATGGGACAATAAAGGATTGTAGTACCTTATCTGCTGCGTACAGACACACACACACACATACACAAACACACACACACACACACACACCAGAGACACATTCTCACAAGGAATTAGGCCAATGCACAGAGACACTTAGACTGTATTCGAACTGACCCAGCGTGTCAGGCAATGCTTTAAAAGAATGAGACAAAGGTTGATGGAAGGGACTGCTCTCCACCAATGCCTTCTCTGGAATCTTTACGCTTACACTGACTGAAAGCTCCGAGCAACGTATCACTGCTCCTAGCTGTCAGTCGATTACTCATGCCTGGCTGCTGTCATGTACAGGAGTCCAGGGAAGCCCCTAATTGGCTGGTCCGGGAGAGAGAGAGAGAGAGTTGTAGAACGAAGGGGGCAGACGATGGGAGAAGTAGGCTGCACAGAAGGATGAGAAAGAGACGTCCTAACATCGAATCATGACAACACAGAGGAAACCGCAAGACAAGCTGAGAAAAAAGAAGCAAATTTGATTCATTCTGACCTCGATGGCCTCTGAAGTTGAATCTTATACGAGAACAATGTTCATTTCTACTTTTCTTTTGGAATTTAACAGCCTATCTACATCTATGGACCGACTGAGATTTCAGTCCCAGAGAAGGATTGAGCACCAACGTAAGTTGAAAACCTGAGTTACCCTGAGACTACTGGAGCATGATCGTGGAAGAAGAAAGATAAATCTTCCCTTGGAGTTCTTGAGCTGACTTGTATCTGATGTGACAAAGAGGCGCCCTTTGCAAGAAAAAAGGATTGAAAGAACGCGGAACTCATCTTCTCAGGACCGTACTTTAAGTCTTGCAGTTGGAGTTTTTTTGCTTAAGAGGATCTGATTCAGTGATCTTGATGTGGTTAAGTGAATGTATGACAAAGGGAGAGGAGAAAAGGCACACAGACTTTGCACTGGACAAAGAAAGGAATGACCTACATTATGTGGACACAAGTGATGCTGAGGAGCTACTCTCTTTTGTCAGCCCTGTGAAGGAGACGATGTGGTGAGGAGATTAAACAAAAGAGGATAGAGCAGGAGCTTGGACTTTTCCTTTAGTTCATACATTGCAGCCGTAGCTATGACCACTTACTTCCACAGCCATGAGTTCTGTTGTAGCCCCAAGAAGCCCAGCAGCGGCTCATCGAAGGGCAAATCCGGCAAAGGGAAAGTCAAGTCAGGCAAGAGCCACTCCAACTCGAAGCATAACCAGAATTTATTGCAAGTACAGACAAATCAGTCTTCTTCGCGGCACTCACCAAAGCACCAACCGCGTTCGCCGAAACACGGCTGTCATCCGCCAAAACATCTACTTCCTTCCCCTTCTCCGAGCTACTACCACATAGCACCACCATCTCCAAGTCCTCAGGTAGCTCCACTGTCACCAACGTACCAGCTGGCTGCACAACCTCCCAATCACCTCCTGCACTCCCCGAGCCACCACCAGCTCCACCTCTCCCCGAGCCACCACCAGATCCACCTGTCACCGAGCCACCATCATCTCCATCTCTCACCTAGCCACCACCAGCTTCACCTGTCACCGAGCCACCACCAGCTGCTGCATCCTACCCAAAACCACCAACAGCCAACCTCCCCCAGCCGCCTGCTTTCCTCACCATCGACACCACAGATCTGTCAGCACCATCACCAGTCACATTCGCCCAGTCACCACTCACTCTTCCAGGAGTACCACCACCATCACTATCCGCCCCCTCTACCTCACGCCTCACAGTCCCTGTCCATCCACCCGTTTCACTCGCCGCAGCTCCCCCTGTGCGCTGCACTGGGTGGTTATGGGTGGAGCACATTGCCTACCAACCTTATCACCAGGGGCTCCAGAGGGAAGCTCCCAAACCCCAGAGACAACATGACAAAGAGTCCCACGAAGAGCAAAGCCAAGGGAAAGGCTGCAAGCAGGCCATGCCCCAATGACACGTACCTCTGGACGGCACACTCAATGGATGCACCCCAACATTTGTCGCTAATACACAACTTCCCACATATACAAGCCCTTGTGCAGGTAGGTTGTATTGGCTGAATACTAGATGAGTGGATACACTGTTCCAAAAGGACAGCATTCTACCCGCTTGCAGCAACTTATGTTTTATGACATGTATGAGTTTTCCTTTTCCTTACCCTTAGTATACCTCATTTATCAATAGTAAACATCCATATACTTAAACTGTCAGCCCCCCTAAAGACCACCTAAAAGATTGTGATTACCAACTTGTGGGTGGTTGCAGTAGAGGTTATCAATTTAACACAACTCAGGCAGATGTTTTTCCCAATTATATTTTGTTACTATTCTGATGTTTCTGTCACACTCATGTGTGTAGAATATTCACATGGCCACCTATGGTGCTACATAGCACAGTGACTGCTGTAAGTCAGCCTAGTCCCATCGGTATTTCTGTCAACATTTGAGCCAGTATTTAAAACGTGGAAGGTCAGGACTGAAATACTGACAGTATCTTCATCCACCTGCCCTTTTGACTGAAACACTGACAGCCATTAGCTGCTCAGTGATGGCTGGTCTCTGCTCACTCACGATGAAATGTTAGTGCCAACTTGTCACAAAGTAAAGGATTTAATTCACTCCTCGTACTCAGTTTGACCTTTTTAGTCATTGATAAAATGTGTGACGGGACAGCTGAATGTTACCTGCTGCATCAGAAAGAGAAGGTAGTGAGTCTGATTAGTGTGATTAGCATGGCCCTTCTGATTTAGAGTCCTGCTTCGTCTGATTAGCTTACAAGCAAAATGAACTTTCACTGCACATTATGAAGAAATGGTGACCGGATGGAATTTTTGTGTGTACAGATGTGTCTGTATACACACACAATAATCCAAACAAAGCTTTGACTCTTCACATAATAATGTAATGCAATAATGTAATGTAATGCTTCCATAAGAAACCTGATTGAAACAATTTGTCATGCAGAATGCATGCAAACCTTCATATGTTTTCACTTAAACACTGCACATCAATAAATGGTCTGTGAGTTGATTTCTGTCCACATGATCGTTAATAATCTTCTGATTTACCTTTGATGAATAAGTTGTGTTTTGATTCTTGATTGTCTGAGAGCAGCATTAACAAAAACTAGCAGGCTGATTTGGAGAAAAGCAGAATGAGCCAAATATTTCTGGTATTTTTGAAGCTTTCATTTGGTTTTATTTGTTAGCAAAGCTCTGTGCTCTGAGAGCAGCAGCCATAATGCAGCTCATTTGTTTTGTAATGACTGACAGTCACTGGCATTGAGTAACAAAACAGTGGATATTTATGACGTGTGATTTGCTAATATTTTCATTGTGTTCTTTTGGCCTATTTAGAGATAAACACAAACCTACTGATGTTACATAAGAGCCCAGTCTGACTTGGCGTGTCAACTGAATCACCAGCTGACTGGCCGCCTGGATTTGTGGCTCTGTGAATGACACAAACACACAGACAACATGTGTTTCAGGCAATGCTGCTGTCCCAGACGATCTTCTCTGGTTGTAACAATGCAGGTTGTTACACTAAAGCAAATTGAAATCAACTTAATACCAGATATTTCATATATCAGATATCAAGTATTTTGACACATGGCCAATAAAAAAACAAGTGCTCATTACATGTATGATTAATCATCGAAGAATCCTGTAGTATTTGAAAGTTTGATATATTTTACAGCTGAATGTCTGAAATCATTGGTATTTTACTACTTCAGAGAGCACATCAGAAAATGTCACAATCCTGTGACCCCCCAACATACAGCCGATCTTGACAGCTGTAAGTGTCACCATATCCTCCCGAAAATTAAATTCAGTATTCAAAGAAGTCTTTGTTTTTTCATTAAACCTCCAAATCTGTCTGCTTCTCTCAGCACAGCTCTGCAGTTCTCTAAATGCTCATTTTTTGCTCTTTTTAGACCGTATGAGTGTATTTTGTGTTCATCTGACTGCACCCTGTGTTCCTCTCCACTGTGGTTCGTCGTTGATCCCACAGATTCGACTCCACCCACTTTACCTTTAATCCCTCTGATCCTCTCTCTCTTTCTGCTCCCATGTGGGATCAAGCATCCATTCAGGATGACTGACAGACAGTTGGACACGAAAAGAGAGAGAGAGAGAGAGAGAAAGAGAATTTGTTTGTGTGTATGTGTGAGAGAGAGAAGACAAAGTAATAGAAAAGGGGTGGATGAGGGAGGTAGAGATTAGCGTACAGGGATAGATGCTATTGCTGCTCTGTTGCACATTGATGCTGCTGAGTCCGGGTGGGCTGTGCATTTGGTCTGCTTGGTTGTTTCATGCTTGGTTTGCTGGTTTGGTTTGTGAACGTTCTCAGGCCTGTAGAGATGATCTTCAGACCATCCTTCTTGTACTGGTGCGCTCATGGCTGGTTTGTGGGCTGGATTTGTGTTTGACGGTGGACCGCAGAGCACCAACCACTTTGTGTGGACAGAGTGAGATGAAAGATAACACGGTGCGATAAAGATGGGCCTGATGCTTTCCATGGAGATGTGGGATTGAGTTGAGTTGACTTAGTTTTCAATGTGGCTACTGACTGCTGTTCTCACTGGATGAAATATGCAGTGCAGTCACTGAACCTTCAGATAAAATGTACCACAATGCGAATGGCATATCAGATACAAGTACAAGTGCTGTGTTTTGCAGTGTAGTACAGTAGTCTTGTCCATTATCAGGGCTGCTCAGTATGTCATGCGGTGCATGCAGTCGCTTCATGGTGGTAATCTGTAGCAGATGTACTCAACATGCTGTACCAGAACATGCGACGAGTAAGTCATGTTTGTTCCAGTGCTCCTCATGTTGTTTGTGTTCCGGAGATGCAAATTGATCGACAGCTCTGCTCTCTCCCCCAGGCCAACCCCCCTCCAGTGGTGGTCAACGCCGACAGCGTCGAGACCCCACCATATGTAAGTACTAGATCTTGTATGTCGTCTGTGGTCGCAGCTTTCAGCTTTAAACCTCGAGGCAACAGCGATGTTGTAATTTGCTTTTTCATGTATCATTCTTTAGAGTAAAAAAAAAACTCAATATATTGACATCAAGATAAAATATCTTGTAATCAGGTTCAAGCATTTGACAATAAGGGAGGTAGACAGTTAAGCAACAATTTATCCGTGTTTTTATTATGGCGTATGGGGTCAGGGAAACACCCGTTGGTAAAAATAGATTGGTGGAGGAACCTATTGATTAACAGATGATTAACAGGTTCCAAAAGAAACTGTAGATTTTACATTCATTTGATCAATGGTGCAACTATCATTTATCAAATCTAGGAATTTGTAGAAAACAATGCTTTCAAAAGAGAGTGCTCCTGAGAAGAGGGAGGGTCCAAATAGTGTGAAATAGCAGAATGGAAAAGGAAACGTTACGTTGGAAACCTAAAATGGCCTGAACGTCTGCGGAGGATCGACTGCTGCAGGATCAAACAGAAGAACACCATGTGCTAGAGCTGGTGTTGACATGTTTGTAAAGAGTTTTAAATGGGTATTTAAAACACAAATGTACTCATCACGCCTCCAAAAGGTCTGCGGTCGTCTCCGTATTGTACAATAGAATTGATCGTGTGTATTTATGCACAGCATGGAGGTAGTAAGTGTAATATCACAGACAAATATCAGAATTTGTTCGCTGAATATGTCTCCCCCATGAATATGTCGGTCCAGAATTAGATGGATCCAGATGTCATTTCACTGGTCGCCAGCTGCCACCGTGAATCCGTCTCTGCCGTGGTTAGATAAGTTTATTATGTAATTACTGTGGAATTACTCCACACACTGCTGCCTGGAATATAACAAACACAGGGAGTGTCTTTTCTCACGCAGACTGTGACTGTTATTACCGTCCACAGAAATGTGCACATGCAACATGCAGAGAGATGTTTTGCTCATAGTGTTTTATATGATGACGTTTTCTCGGACTCAAAGTTAGTAGATAACTTTCATAGTTGATGTTTTATTTTGACTAGGAATGAACTAAAAGGAATATTACATTTACACAATGTAGCAACCTATTTTTTTACAATGTGATACTTTATGTTAAATTTTTGAGTGTAAATGGAGACAAACCGGTGGCCGATGGAAGATTGTGCCTTCTGTTTGAAAGGACAGAAATTCAAAATCTGGAATAATCTGACTGCACAGAGACACAGATTACAGCCAAAGGGATTACATGGGCCATTGGGATGCCACTCGACCACCGTGTGTGTGTGTGTCTGTGTGTGTGTGTGTGTGTGCGTGCGTGCGTGCATGCGTGCGTGCGTGTGTGTGTGCGCGTGTGTGCGTGTGTCAGTATGGAGGAACACAAAATACGTGGTAGTCTGCTCAGATCAGATTTAGTTGTGTGCGCTGTTCATTGGGTCAGAACATGTCAACATATTCACTCACGGCCAATTTATTAGGGACATTCTTAAATACTACACCAGATACACGTCAGCAGTAAATACGAGTGAACAAGTGTAGCATGTCTGTTGAAAACTTGATTATTTTAACATGTAGTTACAATGCAGGTTAATTCAAGTACAAATATTGGCAGATTTGGTATTTTAATTCTACGTATTTGTCATAAATATGATGAATAATGATGATGAACTTAGGGGTTGAGTGACCCTGAGATTCTCTTCTCTGAAATTCCATTTACCTCACCTGTTTGTCACACTGTACTAACATTGTCCATCAATCAATGGAATCAATGGAACTGGTCAGAACCATCATGGGTAGAGTAGGATTTAGCGTAAATGAAGCATTTGGTGTCCAAAGATTCTCAGAAGCAGGTTTTCAGCTCCCTCCCTCTTTCTTTATTTGTTTCTCATGTCATCTCCTCCTCTCTCCGACAGGTCAATGGAACAGAAGCCGACTATGAGTATGAAGAAATCACACTAGAAAGGGTAAAAACACAAGTACAATATGAAAGTAACATGTTCTCCACACGTTGAATGCACTCAGTGTGTAGTTGATATGTACCTGGTGGACACGCTGTCGTGCTTATTATTCAGTATGTTCTGACTTGTAAATCACTGAAAAACGTGTACTGAAAAGAAAAACCTTCTGCCTGCTTTGTGTCAGCTACGTCACCCATCAGTCTGTCCTCTCCGCCTCAGTCTCACCACCGTCCAACTCTGCTGACCCTGTTTTCCCTGTCCTCTCCGGTGTTCGTCCATCCCTCCCTGCTCTTCCACCGTCTCTCATTATGTTCCCCTTTGTCTCACCCTCAGGGTCTCTTTCTCTCTCCCTCCATCCCTCTCTCACTCTTTTCTCCTGTGACCTGGTTCTGTCTGCTCGACTGGCTCTGCATTAAAGACACTTGGACATACACGCGAACACAAGCTGTACTGAGTATAGTTTGCAGAAACTACAATGTGCCATTTGATGATGTGGAGAAATGTCCGCTTCCAAAAATATATATGTGAAACATTCCGACACATATCGTCGAAACGTTATTTAACCGTTTTCATGTCACAAAGAAGCTGAACGTTCAAACCAGGTATGATGTGTGTGCAGGGTAACTCAGGCCTGGGCTTCAGTATCGCAGGAGGGACCGATAATCCCCACATTGGAGACGACCCCTCCATCTTCATCACCAAGATTATACCCGGGGGAGCCGCAGCCCAGAATGGACGACTCAGGTACACACACCCACATTTGTTTGTGTGACTGACAAGAAAGTATTGACTTCATCACGGCGGCTGATGATAAATTAAGTGGAGCAAATTTGTGTCCGGCCTCACTATGTGATTAATATTGTGTTCAATGGTGTGTCAGCAGTTATCAGCATGATACGTCAACCCCCCCACCACAGCAAACACCCCACCTTCCCTCACACACACCAGCTTCCTCCCACAGACCAAAATATGCATGAAGGTGAACAGGACACGCTAACATTGACCTTAGGTGTGAGTATGAGTGTGTCAGCCTGATGATTGACTGGTCAGCTGTCAGCTGGAAACCATTCCAGCTTCCTGTGACCTTGTACAGGAAAGAGGATTCACAGCGTAGAGGATGGAGAAATGACATTTAACATGATTTATAATTGTTGTCACTGTTATTTCTCATTTTTGTTCTCCTTCATGCGACCCAAGTGATATGTGTGACTTTGCTATGCAGGGTGAACGACTGTATCATGCGGGTAAATGAGGCAGACGTCAGGGAGGTGACTCACAGCGGCGCTGTGGAGGCACTGAAGGAGGCAGGAGGTCTTGTCAGACTGTGTGTACGACGCAAGCGGAGCCTCAGTGAAAGAATCATGGATATCAAGCTGGTGAAAGGGCCCAAGGGTGAGCAGGCACTGCAAACAGGAAGCTCGTTGACACAACACTAGTTGGGCTCCAGCAGCCTGTTGGATGTGAAACTATGATGATTATACATTGTACACGTATTATTGGAATGTAAATGGGTGAAAGTAACAGAGCACTTGGGAGGAGCTCTGGAGACAGAGATCCCCGTCTAAGATTGAGTGACCAAACAAAAATAGTGTCAAAACATGATTAGCAGCATAACGATGGGGAAGAAAAGAAGGGGGACATGAGTTAAGGAGAAGGTATGGCTGTGAATATTTCTGTTTCTGTTCTAGTTTTACAATGTGACTTAAGGAAATAAAAACTTGAATCCAAGAAAAACAAAAGAACGATGATCAGCTCTGCTCTTCTTCTGTTGACTGACTGGACTTGACATGATAATGGAGCAGGAGAGAGAAATGAGATTATATGATACACGTGAAGGCTATGTGACATGCTTATAATTCTATAGTAAAGTAGTAGTTGTAAAGAACCAAAATGAGGACCAGAAACTATATATATTCCTATAGATGTTACATGTGTAAACGTCCTCTCTCAGGCTTGGGCTTCAGTATAGCTGGTGGAGTTGGAAACCAGCACGTTCCAGGCGACAACAGTATCTATGTGACAAAGATCATCGAAGGAGGTGCTGCGCACAAAGATGGACGCCTGCAGATTGGGGACAAACTCATCGCTGTGAGAAAAATCTTTATTAACCTTCTCAGTTGTCTTTCTCATGTCAGTAACTTCCTAATCTGAGTGTAGTCAGGATAATATTCAACAGAAATGAGTACATTAGCTTACAAATGTTGTAGTTTGAAGTATTACTCTTTTGTGTGCAGGTGAATAGCTCCTGTTTGGAGGAGGTGACCCACGAGGACGCGGTGGCGGCCCTCAAGTCCACCCCTGACGTTGTGTACCTCCGTGTGGCCAAGCACACGTCCCTTTTTATCAATGACAACTTCCCGCCGCCCGACATCACCAACTGTGAGTACATTTCAGCTTGATCAAGATCTCTCTTGTTTTCAATGTCCTCTAATCATTTTGTTGTAAAACGTGTGTATGAAAGGTGATATACAAGTAAAATTTGTTATGATGATTGTATTATTATACTACATTCATTCCCAGAGAGCCGCAATACTTTTACACCCAGAGTCACTGTAACTGAGAGATGATGGAGTGTTTTAGGGCTGATGGTGGCTTTGCTGGGACTCTTACTTTGAAAGAATCCAATATAAACAAGTGGACCCTTTCTTCATTTGTTCCAGAGTCATGATGAGTGATTTGTCTCCTAATCAGCCTAATTGAATATACACTTGGATTATTAGACAGCATGAACACAACATGCTGAACACTGTGATTGGCTCAGGAAATGCTTCAGAGTAAGCATATGTCATTCACATAGATGAACGCACAGAAAAAGTTGAAAGTGTGTGTGACGATGCTAAAAGACTAAATGCCCGTGTTCCTGCAGCCTACGCCCCTCAACAGGACAACCATATAAGCCCCTATATGAGCGGCAGCCAGTCCGTAAGCCCCGCCCCTCTGACCACACCCAGATACTCACCAATGCCCCGGGCCATGACCGGAGAGGATGATGTCACCAGGTAAGTCCACAACCCCGTGACGATGAATAGCGGACCACACCATTTCATGTATCCTAAAAACAAGATTTAGGATGTGTTTACAACTTGAACAAGCTGCAAACACCTCATTGGGTTTTTATATATATTCTATCAGTTCACACACACAACCTTTTCGGCTGCACCAGCCAGTAAGGACACAGTGGTCGTGAAATGCCAGAGGAGGAAATACGAAAATAGGAATATACATACTAAAACATCTGTTGTTTTACTGGATCGTCATCAAACCTGCAGCAGGGTCAACTAACGTTGTCATAACAAATGTCATCACTGTTCACAAAGTAAATACTGTCTGAAAATGATACGGCAGTAAATCAGAGTACGGACAACAGGCTTTAATGAAACAGACCGTTTCTATTGCCTTATTGACGACTGCTGCTCGTTCTATGTGGCTTTTAAGTGATTTCGTAATGTTGCGAGAATTTCAGTGCTCTCCTAGAGAGCCCAAAATACCCTGACTGACTTCTGCCCTCTGCCTCGCTCTGCTGCTGCTGCTGCTGCTGCTGCTGCTGCTGCTGTGTGTATGTGTGTGTGTGTGTGTGTTTTGGTGATAAGAGGCAGATGGCGATCCAAATTTTACCTGGCATGTAAACTCAGGTCACATACGCACACACATGCACCTCCACACTCGCGCATGCACTCGCAGTGCTGCTCCACTGTCTTTAATCCATTTTAATGGAGGGATTACAGCCTATCACGTCCCTCGTCACTCAACTGGCATCACCAAGGTTACCAGAATATGACTCATTCCGTCATAATCCTTTGGGCCAATCAGAGTGCTTTGGTTATGAGAAATCTGATAAGCTGCAGTCTGACAGCAGAATGGTCATTTTCATGTCTGCCCTTGTCTGTTTTGTATTTCTTCTACTGATAATGCATGTTAAGCCCTTATCACTAGATATTTTAGTATCTGCACTCCTCATGTTTACTTGACAATATTCATTACCATGGTGTTAGGATAACAATGATGATGGAGACGGTTGGTGGTGATGATGCAGTGTCAACATGTTTTATTGTTAAGGATTTAAATCCCATGGCTCTGAACACTTGACAAATGATAGGCAATTGTATGAGAATTATTAGCAGATTTCACATGGGGTGACAAACACTTTTGGTATGAGCAGCCTAACATGGATGATGCAATACTGACATCTGCTGGACAATATGGTGAACAACCTAAAAATCTATTCAATTCCCATTCACAGTGATGCATCATTTATCAAATAACTGATATAAGATTCCAGTTCACGCTGGAACTGCTGAACATTAAACATAAAGAATTAAGAATGGTAAGAACAACAGGACATGAATTTCGGAGATGGTATAGCTGTGACTAAATTCACTATTCATTGTTTGTTAGGTTCCAACTTGACTGTGCGTGTACCACACCCCATTCGACTGAGTTGTCTGAAAGTGAAAAATAGACATAAAAACTTAACAAAAATAAATCAATAAATAGATTAAAAATGCTGTTCCAGCTGAAATAAATGTGCTTTGTTTAAAGCAATTAACAAAAAATATGTCAAGACATTAAATGAGGGAAACTAACTCACTATCCGTATAACTAACTATACATATCAAAGACTGAAATATTTCTGAGGATAGTCTCACCCTGACTGTGTGTGTGTGTGTGTGTGTGTGTGTGTGTGTGTGTGTGTGTGTGTGTGTGTGTGTGTGTGTTTACCCCAGGGAACCCAGGCGGGTGGTGCTCCAGCGGGGGTCTACAGGTCTGGGTTTCAACATAGTTGGAGGAGAGGACGGAGAGGGTATCTTCATCTCCTTCATTCTGGCTGGAGGTCCAGCTGATCTTTGTGGGGAGCTACGCAAAGGAGACCGCCTCCTCTCGGTAAGAGCTCACAAATGTTCATGGGACATTCACTGTGATGTTCTAACACGTCAAGTCATGTTTGAAAGACACAGCCGTTAGTTTGGTGTGTGTGTCTGTGTGCGCAGGTGAACGGCGTAGACTTGTCCAGTGCCACACATGAGCAGGCAGCTGCAGCCCTGAAGAACGCAGGACAGACAGTTACCATAGTAGCACAGTACCGACCAGAGGGTGAGTACTGCAGATATCGTGTTTAAAAAAAAAAAAAAACAGTAACACAAATATAAATAAAAATAAAGGCAAAATAATGTCCTTTTATGGCAGTCTTTTTCTAGATATTCTGCAAGAGCAAATACTTTGTGATCAACATATTTCTGCATCACTTAACCACATTAAATCAAGATTTTTACTGTCAAATAACTTTTGATGGAATTCATGATACTTGTGGTTAATTTGAATTTGAATTTTGATAAAGGAAGCACACGTTCATAATTTTGCATGTAGAAGTGATGTGTTTGTTCAGCATATAACACAACACATACACTCCGAGAGATGGAGTGAGGTTCTCCCAGCATCCTGGATGTGTGTCTGCAGGGAGTGACTGAGAAGGCCGTAACCTAGGAAACCAGTTTATGACTGATGATAGGTTCAGCTAATGGGATGGAATAACAGTGATGGAAACACACACACACACTCGCACAGGCGTACACTCCAGCATGCAGTTAAAGCAGGTTCCTTGACTCAATGTAGAAATGTCCACTGTGTCACCAGTCAGGTATTATTCAGTTTGAGCCGTGTTATGATGTACTGTACTGTACAAACATACATCACTGCATGTGTGTATGATTCTAAAGAGTCAACCATTCTTTTTTCTGTTGTGGATGTTGTGAAAGGTCTGAGGGAGTCAAAGGACACTGACACATGAGTCCACGTTAGTCAACACATCGATGCTTTCTGAGAGAAATATTCAAGCAAAAATACAAGAAGAGGAAGAGTGTTTGCTGGAAGCTAATAAGGAGTTCACGTATGAAACAACAAAGAAATGATGTTCACTAATTGGGCTTCATTGTACAAAGCTGCCAGCAGAGAAATCCAAGATCAGATCGTAAACAGGGCAAATGGATGTTGCTGGAATGGAAGAAAGAAATGTACATTAGCATATGGAAACTAAAGCTCTCAGAACATGAAGAAATTGGGAGCAGCTGCCATGAAAATGTGTGATACTCGCAGAATTCACAGGAGAATATGACCCACACTTCATCACGTTTGCATGTTATTATTCCATTTCATAAATCAATGTGTGTTTAATTTAAGATCCTAACTAATCCTAACTTACAGTGAAAAAAAAAATACAGTATTTTACTTCTTTCAGATTCTGATCCCTTTTGTTGTTGCAGACAGTTGGTTAAAAATAGCAACAATATACATGATGCATTAACACAGACTACAATGATAAATAAAAAAAGAGAACTAGTATAACTCATAGAGCGAAGGAAAGTAGTTATCGACCAGAATTAAGAAGAGTCAGTTGGAATGTTGCACGTTGTTGTTGGTGGAGCGTGTGGGAGCTATGAATGGCGTCGGTGGTACAAACAGCAAGAAGCAACAACAACA
>CAAKHB010001095.1:13876-26792 GCA_901007665.1 Aeoliscus strigatus
GGGGGGCCAGGGGTCAATTCAGCGTGGACAGCAGGGCAGTTTGATACAGCAGCATGCACAAACCCACTTCATATTTATTTGTTCTTACAGCTTTGCTAGTAAAACATTAGTGAAGTCTGTCTCTCTGGTTGACCTCTGACCTCTGAGCTGTTGCACCTTTAACCCATCACAACAGTGGCATTGTGAATCTGTACAGCCGGATGAGGTGTTTCACCACTAGATGTCAACAGACGCAACATCTACGGGGTGTGATTTTAAAAAATGTGATCTAAGAACGGTCCCAGCTTTCCTCCACGGTCGTTAGACAGACAGACAGACAGACAGACAGACTGACAGACTGACAGTGCTGTCGATGGGTAAATCCAGTCTAGACAACATGTTTACTGTTGTGGATGAGGTAGCAGGTTAAGTAATCAACACTGCAACAACAACAAAAAGCCAGCGTGCATTAAGACGGTACTTCCCGGAGTGCACAGTGTCCTATCAGACAATTCAGGCTGTGACCTGCAGGCTCATTGGAACCAGAGGGAAGGAAACAGCGCCCATTGTTTGATGGTTTCTCTAGGAGCTCATCACATCCAGTCATTTCCTGTCACAGTGATGGAGGGAACACCCTGTTGTACACAAGTCATCTCTTTGTATTTGTATTACCTGTGTTGAATAGTCAAACATGGAGTATAACTCCTGGTCCTTGACCAGCAGCACAGGTGAACTTATCACGGTCATTCATGCATGAAACAGAAGAACAGAAGAAGTTTCTCAGAACCTCTGTGAACGTCGTGGCTGGTTTCAGTTTCAGTGTCAGGTTACCTCGTTCAGCTGAGGCCATTCAATAACGATGCGATTCCCTTCCCGTCTCCAGTGTTCCAGGATGTCCACGTCATGATCTTCATCGGCTTCGGATTCTTGATGACCTTCCTGAAGAGGTACGGCTTCAGCAGCGTGGGCGTCAACTTACTCCTGGCCGCCTTCGGCCTGCAGTGGGGCCTCCTCATGCAGGGTATCTGGCACCTGGACGACGGCAAGATCAAAATCAGCATCTTCAAGTAAGACTGCGTGTGCTCAGAGTAATGTGTGTCAATAACCAAACCTGTCTTAGGGCCATCGATTCGGACAAATGACTATTGATGAATATTGATGTTGTTTCGCTTCACCTCCTCTTCCTCCTCCTCCTCCTCCTCCTCAAGAATAATCAATGCCGACTTCAGCACAGCCACAGTCCTGATCTCCTTCGGAGCCGTTCTGGGTAAAACCAGTCCTGTGCAGCTCCTCATCATGACCATCCTGGAGATCACCATCTTCTCCATCAATGAACATCTGGTTGCAGAAGTGATGGGCGTGAGTACATCATCACTCCACTTCATCAGCAAAGCTCTGCATTCAGTACTTTATTAAAACCAACTCTATTTATACTGTAACATTTATTGTATTCATATTTTTAAATGAAATAGATCAAATTGTGCAGCTTGAATGAGAACACATGGGATTCATTAAAGCACTTTTTTTAAAAAAAGCAAAGAAAATCTTAGGACTCAGTGAGGTTGTGGTGTGATGTCACAGGATCAGACTGTTGTGTTCTTTACAAAGAGTGGGTCGCCCCCTAGTGGTGTATAAGTCTACTGCAAGTAGGGCACGAGGTCATTTATGATTATGCGTTTAATTTTCAATTGTTCAATGAGTTTATGACAGTATACTAGAGCAAATGAAAAGAAGAAGACTCTGTCCTTTTATTTCACAGGCGAATGATGTTGGAGCCTCCATGATCATCCACGCCTATGGCGCCTACTTCGGCCTGGCTGTGGCACGTGTCCTTTACCGACCAGGATTAAGAAATGGACACGAGAATGATGGATCTGTGTATCACTCTGACCTGTTCGCTATGATTGGTGAGAGTCACTCTTTTGTCTTCTCACTTGGGTCACACATTCACCGTTTCACCACAGAGACATCAAGTCCACCCAAATGTCTTCTTTCATCAGCGTAAACTGTGTAAATCAACTGTCAGGGTGTGTTTTTGGCTGCTGTCAACAGGAACCGTGTTCCTCTGGATGTTCTGGCCCAGTTTTAACTCAGCCATTGCTGATCCGGGCTTCACTCAGCTCACGGCAGTGATCAACACCTACCTGTCGCTGGCTGCCTGCGTGCTCTCGGCCTACGCCGTCTCCAGCCTGGTGGAGCACAAAGGGAAACTGGACATGGTCGGACAGCCTTCCTGCAGCGTCCAAAGCGCAAAGTGAATTCAAACGTGTGCGTGACGTGTGCTGGTTTTCTTTTTTTTTGCACAGGTGCACATTCAGAACGCCACCTTGGCTGGGGGCGTCGCCGTGGGGACGTGTGCAGACATGAACATCGGGCCATTTGGGGCTATGCTCATAGGGTTCGTGGCTGGCATCATCTCCACCCTCGGCTTCAAGTACCTCACCGTGAGTTGAAAGGCAACGCTAAAATACAAAATGGTGTCGATACATATTTGTTGTATTTGATGTCAGTTCTGTATCTTATCTCATTTCTGGTATTTTATCTTTTTTTTATTCTTTAGTCTGTATTCATATCATTCCTAACATCTATTCTACTCAGAGAAACACACATTTTCTTGTACTATGCTTCTGATTTTGATATAGTGAGTGATTCAATTATAGATTCTTAAAATGTTTTCTATGATTTTTGCGTATGTTAATCTGTATACTTTAGAAGGTGTTCAGCAGATTAGTATGACATACTAATGTGTAGTTTGGTAGTTTTATGCATGAATCCTTAACGTTAAAATTCCCGTTCCTCCACAGCCGGTCCTAGCGTCCAGTCTGGGCATCCAGGACACCTGCGGTGTCCACAATCTTCATGGCATGCCCGGCATCCTGGGCGGGCTGGCTGGTATTGTGGCTGTGGCTCTGGGGAAAAAACAAGGGTAAAAGGCATCTCGAGTCACCGACGATGAACTCACTTTGCAGCAGTCTCATTCCTTCGTCCCTCTCCTCAGAGGTAACGCTGCCATGCAAGCCGCCGCCTTGGCTTCTTCCCTCGGCTTCGCTTTGGTCGGAGGAGCTCTCACAGGTGGGTGCCGATGAAACGGACACCTTCTATGTGTTTTCAGCTGCTCTCCGTTCAGGCCCCTGACAATGACTGTAGGCCTGAGCTGAACACGTGTGATCAGGCGTCTCAGCTATTCGTTTTGGTCCTCAAGGTCTAATAATGAAGCTGCCCATCTGGGGACAGCCGCCAGACCAGAACTGCTTTGATGACTCTCTGTACTGGGAGGTAAGAGATCCACCCCCGTTATTACCTCGGCCTTCTCGCTAGTGAGAGATGACAGATACGGTTTTTGTGAGGTTATGATTTCTGGGATTTGGGATCATATCAGACAGATGTGGTTCACTGTTTCGCTTCAAATTAATATTTCATTGGTAGAAAATCGTGTGTCTTCGCTTCACTGTTTTCCAGGTTCCAGCTGAGGAGGAGGAGAACGAGGAGAGCTTGGCCCACGCCGACCACTCAAAGAACAAAGCAGAGGCTTAACGTCCTGAGCTTCAAACGGATGTCGTCTGTTCATCGCACCACGACGAGACCCCTGCATATTACGAGGGGTCGTCCACATTTGACAGCATCAAGATCCAGATGAATCTGTTTATGCTGAGAAATTAATCACCAACCTGTTGTGTACACTGAAGATTCATACATATACATACGTGTATGTGTGTGTGTGTGTGTGTGTTTGGAGCGACTGCACATTCACTGCTCAGTCACAGCTACGCCTACTCGTCTTTTCTTATTTCAAGCATGTTTTAAATATTAGTATTGCATGTATTTTTCCTTCATATACTCTTTATTCCTCTCCTCCGTCTGGCATGTATCTCTCCCTGAAGACTCATCTGCCTCATGTTACCTCACTGAAGCCCAGTTCTTGTGCACGGAGTCAGACGTCAGCTCGACACTGACATGGGCCGGGATCCTGTATTGGTGACTAATGAACGTTCGTATGGCTTGTCCTCCACCCCGTCAGCTGTGCAGTTTCTGTCATGACATGAGGATTGCAGAACATTTAGCATTGGATTAGCTGACACTGGGCAACCTTAGCATCGCCTTTTTCCTTTTTTTTTTTTTTATCACAACTAATGTTTTTATGTACATACATTTTTCACATTACGATGGATTGACATGGTCGGTTTGACTGAAGCCCTGCACAGTAACCAGGTACTGAATATGTTCAGATATCTTCACAGTAACACAACAGGATATTGCAGAAAAAAAGTCAAGCACTGAAAATGTGACACAAACTCCATTCTACATATTTTAAGCATCAGCCCGTTTATTTCACTTGTTGCCGTTGTTATTGTCAGTTTCATCTGTGTTTTTTTTTATCTTTTCATACCGAGAGCTGGCAGACAGGTTATTATTGTGTTCAACGTGTTGGCTTGTTGAGTGATACATTGGTTTGACGCCCACAACATCAGGATTTTGTATTTTTATACAATGTTTGTTTATGTACGAGATACTAATACTGTTACAATAAATATGTTTTTGTACAATAACAGTGTGAGCCTGTCTTTGTTGGGTGGACATACCCCCTGGTGTTTGTGTGCAGTATTGTAAATCATAAAATCAGGGGAATTACACACTCACTTAGTCTAAATATCTGCAGAGATATATACATGTACAATTATTATAATATGAATAGAAGTGTGCAAATCAATTAAATATTAATAAAAAAGATAAATTCAATAAACCCAACATCCTCCATGTCTGCAGATGGGATTCAGAACAATATGTAGTTCACTCCATTTTTACAGGGATTGTCACAGATATCTTCAGTGTTCATGGAGGGGTCATTATCATCATTCTGTGCTAGGACCCTTATTATTTAGTCTGGATACACTCCCCTTAGGTGACGTGATTAGGAAACACTCCCCAAATTTCCACTTTTATGCAGATGACACACAAGTATACTTATCAATCAAACCAAATGAAACTAACCAATTAGCTACACTTCAGACCTGTTTCAAAGATATAAAGACCTGGATGACAACTAACTTCCTGCTATTAAACTCAGATAAAACTGAGGTGATTGTAGTCGGCCCCATTCTTCCATCTGCGGAATATCTCCAAAATCAGGCACTTCCTGTGCCGTAAGGATGCTGAAAAACTGGTCCACGCTTTTGTAACTTCTAGGTTGGATTACTGCAGTTCCTTACTGTCAGGTTCCCCTAACAACTCCCTGAAGCCCCTACAGCTGGTACAAAACACTGCTGCTTGTGTCCTGACGGGAACCAGAAAAAGGTGATGTGATGGTGATGGTGATGGTGATGGTGATGATGATGATGATGATGATGATGATGATGATGATGGTGATGGTGATGATGACGATGATGATGATGATGACGATGATGATGATGATGATGATGGTGATGATGACGATGATGATGATAGTGGTTTTGATGGTGATGATTCAGTTCAATTCAGTTCAACTTTATTTTTATAGCCCAACATCACAATTTACAATTGTCTCAATGGACTTTACAGTTCCCACATTGCTACACCCCTCTGTCCTAAACCGTCAGTCAGGGTGAGGAGAAACTGCCCATAAAACCCTTATAACAGGGGGAAAGGAGGCAGAAACCTCAGGGAGGACCACAGAGAGAGGGATCCTCCTCCCTGGGACGGACGGACAGACCAGACATATGTGTTGCATGCACAGACAATGAACAAATGATGAGCATATGAGAAGCAATGCACTGGTCAGCTTGTGAAGACTGATCAGAAAGTTATAATAATAAAAAATTATAATACTAAAAGGTCCAGGAATGCGTGTAAGGCTGTTTAAGAGTCCAAGAGTGTTATTAGTCCATGTCTGTGTCTGTCCGGGGGGGGAGATGTCAGCTGGAGAAACTTAGAGGATGAGGAGGTGGTTCAGTAGATTATGGCGCTGGGGGTGGGTGGGTCGTCAGCGTCAGTAGGTCAAGTGGTTTTCCAGTTTGGGTGGCACCAGAACTCAAACAGAGAGGGAGGAGGGGTTAGATACATGCTGCAGATGTTTATATAACAAATAGTTGAGAAATATTTATTTAGCACATGTACAAGCAGAACAGGATGGTGAAAGGGAAACATGGGGGAGAGGAAGAAAGGAGGGGGGAGACAGAAGAGGCTCAGTGCCTCTGTTACAGTTGGGTAATGGGTAATGAGTTCCCCCGACAGTCTCGACCTATGGCAGCATAACTAAGGGCTGGTTCAAGGGCTGGTTCAAGTTGACCCTGAGCCCTGAGCCAGCCCTAACTATAGGCTTTGTCAAATAGGAACGCCTGAAGTTTATTCTTAAATAAAGAACGAGTGTCAGCCCCCCGGATCCAAAGTGGAAGGTGGTTCCAGAGGATGGGAGCCTGACAGCTGAATGCTCTGCCGCTCATTGTGGTTTTGGAAGTTCTGGGAACAACAAGCAGGTCTAGATTCTGGGAGCGTAATGATCTATTTGGATGATACGGTACGATGAGATTTTTGAGGTATGAGGGGACCGGACCATTCAGGGCTTTAAAGGTTAGGAGAAGAATTTTGAATGAAATATATTCTGTATTTAACTGGGAGCCAATGTAAAGAGGCTAGTACAGGGGATATGATAGGATGATATTGATCATCATCATCATAGTCACCATCATCATCACCACCTCCACCACCACTGCTTATTCATCACTCCAGACACTCCAGAAATGAAACAAAACGTCTGTTTGTGCTGAACACATAGTAAATAAAAAGCTAGATATTATTCTTCTTATTATTAGTAGTCACAAAACTGTTAGTTAGTGATTGATTAGTCCATCCCATGTCATAATTAGCATGAATATTTCAGAGTGGCAGGAAATTTCATTCAAAATAAAGGAATAATAATGCTAAGTTTTCCGTTCGTGGCTGTGACGTCTTCCGCCGCAATGCATCCTGGATACAAAATGTCTCCTCGGGCTCCTCGCTAACGCTAACCTGCATGTCACTAATGCGAATAAATCGATACAAATTCATTCACGTCGTCGGTGTCAGCAGTTGGTCGTTCTGTCCACATCGGGCTCTGTCATGGTGAGTGTTGAACCGTCGGACAAACGTTCGTCCTCCACCAACTTCAGCAGGTTGTTAGAAGTCAGCGAACACAAAGCTACAACTGGCGCCGATGGGTTTCCAGTCGGGGAGTCGCTCAAAGTGGAGGAATCTGATGCCAAAAGCAGCGGCTCATTCAGGCCCACTGTTGGTATGACAGCTGACGAGCAGATGTTTGTTTGTTTGTTTGTTTGTTTCAGTCCTCCAAAGCGGACAAAGTCTCCAGCTCCAGTTCCAGGACAGAGGAGAAGAGCAGAACGACCAGCAGAGGTGGGACATTCTGGACACACCGCCCATTAGAACATGATAACAAAAAGAAAAACAAAATCCAACACCCAACGCACCTCCCTGAGCTGCTGGGTTCACAACAAACAAACATTCTAAGAAAACAACGACTGCAACAAACCTCCCTGAGCAGTTTTTACCGATAGAAAACCAGAGTAAGTAGCAGTGATGTGGTCAAAATATGTACAAACTGGATAAAACTATTGTAGTATCTGGTGTCAGCGTCAAATGTCAAGTTGAATGATAATTTAAAGCTAGCTGCACTTTATTATGTCATGCTTCCATCCTCCTTAACTTACTCAAAGATCTTCTCCATTCAGACGATGCTCCACTTTCACAGACGCTCTCAGATTAATGTGACAAGAAAACGACGCGTATGTGAGCTCCGGTTCATTCGTCCACCTCAAGTGTTTTCATTTCGTCTTCTGTCTTTGCAGAAAGGGAAAGAAAGAAGCGTAAGCGCAGTCGTAGTCGATCTTCGTCATCGTCCTCCTCCAGCTCATCCTCCTCATCCTCCTCGTCTTCGTCGTCCTCCTCTTCATCGGGCTCCTCACATTCGTCCAGTCGCAGTCGGAGTAGCTCCAGAAGCAGCGGTGAGTGTGTTTTAGGAGGGTGGAGGGTGAAAGTGCGCCAGCAGCTGAAGATGACAGTGTTTTCTCTGTTTTCTTGTTCTCGTCAGCGTCCCGCAGTAAATCCAGAAAGCAGTCGAAGAAAGGGAAGAAGGACAAACAACACAAAAAAGTAACGCTCTGCATTCGCTCTGGTGAACTGCCAGACTCGAGTGGTCTGATTGTGTTTTCACTCTGATTTTAAAACCAACTCGTTCTCTTCTGGAGCAGAAAGGGAAGAAAGAGAAGAGGCATAAACGTAAAAAGGACAAGAAATCAAAAGGAGAAGAAAACTCTGGACCCGTTCAGATCTCCAAGGTTGTACATGATCGGCTGACTCATTCAGCTCTTCTGTTGCAGTTCATCTGTTTGTTATTATAGATCAGCCCGACCCCGTTTACTGTGTCCTCATCAACTCATTCAGTACAACGTGACTCAGTCGCTCCCATGAATGAGTCATGTGACGTGAGTGGACGTCACTGTAAACTGTGGACAAAGGTCATCTTCACGTTAGCGTCTGCAGCATAGAGTCATTTGAAACTAGAGGACGCTTCAACATAATGGGACATAATGGGACTGCTGTTATACAAATGGAATGTGTTTTTTGATTATTGTTGTTCTATTTAATTGTTTACACTCGTCCCAAACAGCAAGGAGGAACAAAGGTGGTTAAAACAACTCAGAGACATCAAATTATGTTGTCTCACGAGGTGTCGATGGGCATTGCTGCAAAATTCTGACGTGAAGTGCAAAAGTCCTGCGGCACCTACGAGTCTAGTGTTTGTTTTATATCCATCAAAGTATAAAACATTTCATGTTATTCACATAAGTCCTCTCTATTTTCATTTTTTTAAATTTTACAGTTTTTTTGTCCATATTTTATTTTATTTTTGATCTACATGACCATGATTCTGTGTTGTTTTTATATTCTTATCCTGTGTTTCACGTGTTTCATTCCTCTTACTCCCAGACAAACTCCTGTTACGTGTCATATCCCTGACAAATAAACACAGATTCTGTCTCTGATTTACGACCAGTACTTGAAGGAGAGGAAGAAAGGAGGCAAGTACAGCATGATTTCTGGAAAGAAGATCAAGATGAAAGTAAAGAAGTCCAAGAAAGACAAACAGGTAATCAGTCATTCTCCGGTCCCGGCACGTTGCCGTGCGCTTTGTGTCAACGTGTGCCGTTTCGTTGCAGCGGGACAAAAACCGAGCTGAGCTGCTCGAGTTCTTGAACTCCACCCTGTGATGCCGCCGTGGACGTTGAACGCAGCACGACTCAGGGAACGACAGGCGGGTCGTCCAGGAGAGTGGAGCTCAGGGTGTGGACGAGGACGTCCCTCAGCACCGGGGGGCAGCACTGAGGGCCCGCGGTTTCGCCGTCCTGTTGTCGAGGCGGTCGGCTTCGTCGCGTAGCTGTTGTGAAGACGATGGAAGCTCATGAGCAACATCAGGTGCTTTCAGGTTCTTCTGTTGGTTGTTCCAGTTAAACCCTTCGTCACTCAAAGTCATTTTTACCCGCTCGCCGGCGGGTGAAGCGCCCACACCGCCCACGTGTATCTGGTAGATAAATCCCCCCCAGTGTTGTTGTCAGTGTGTGATGACGTGGTTTGTAGTGTGTGCGTGCAGTCGGACCACGCTGCCGTTGTCGAGCGGTTTATAAAAGAAATCCGTGTCCGTCATGTTTCAGTGTTTGTTTATTAAACTGAAATGTGAAATACAATCGCTGTTCATCCTGTCGGTTGGAGGCAGTGAAAAGCTTTATATGGATGTTGAGTCAAATAAATGTTTTTTTTCTTGAAAAGATTTTACAATCACGTCATGGCATCGTATTCATCAACTTCCAAAATAAAGGAGGGGGGGGGAGTCGCTGTGGAGAGTTTGGTGAATGTTGGGATGGAGGCATGTGCACGTTTCTCCAAACACAACTCGTGTTTTTAGAGAAATCTCATAGAAAATCTGTCAAAACGATTTAACACAGGCAACTTTTGTACAGTTTGAGGAGACGGCCATCATACGTCACCTGACACACGAGGCCACAATCGACCCCCCCCCCATGGCGACACATCAGTGTGTGTTAGTGTGTCGGATCAGTCCCTTTCATCCCACACACACACACGTCAGACGATTTTACTGCTGCTGGCTCCTTTGTATCTGAAGTCAGGCATGCTCCACACCCTCTCCTCCCTCTCCGTCCCTTTCTCCACGTCCTCCGACACGGTTTTCAGGTCGCTCATTCCGGCCCCGGAGGACGTCAGGCCCACCGTGCTGCCGAACGGGTTGATCTTTATCCGGGACCTGAAGTTCATGAGAGACAGGCTCATTGCACGTTTGTTGTTCCACTGGTTGCTGAGCCGCTGGGCCTCCTGCTCCTCCTTCATGTGCTCCACCACCTCCAGCAGGGCCGAGCGGAACAGGCCCGGCACCTCCTGCACCTCGGGTTCGTTGGCTTGCATCATCTCACGGAACCTGCGAAGTGATTTCATAACACAGTGACAGCGTTTGTCAGGTTGTTGTTGTTGTCGTGTGACACGTGTGCTCAGCTGCACGTGAAGATCAGTTGTGATTATGTAGAAATGTGGTTCATGCTCATTGTAGTGTTTTGAAACGTTTGTAAAAGAACTGAATGGAACTTAATGGAAAAAAAAACATAGTCAGCGTAGGAGCATAATTGTCCATGTCACACATGGCGGGGTGACACGGTGGTACAGTGGTTATCACTGTCACCCTCCATTCCTGGCCTGGTCTTTCTGTGTGGGGTTTTCATGCTCTCCCTGTGTCTGTGTGGGTTCTCTCCAGGTACTCCTGCCTCCCCCCACCTCCAGAAGCATGCTGAGGTGAATTAGTCTAAATGTCCCGTAGGTGGGAGTGTGAGTGTGAAGGGTCGTCTGTCCTTCAGCTGGTGACCGGTCCAGGTTGGACGTTCACCTGTGGACAGCTGGGATCAGATCCAGCACGACCGAGACCCGTAACTGGAACACGTGGAAGAAAATGAATGTTGTCAATTTGCAAGTTCCCGCGGTGAAAACACGTACAGTCGCGTGAAACTACATGTATGTGTGATAAATATATGAAGACACAGTCGTGTGTCCAGGAGGAGAACCAGAGGGGAGTCAGACTTCCTTGTGTTTGACTTGTTTTTCTGGTGTTTTGTGCTTTTACCGTGGACAAGTGGCTTGTTAGTAAATAAATACTCTTGTATTTATATACTATGTTGAAAGTACCGACGTAATAGTGTGAAATCTGATGTGGCGCCAACATCGAGCGTTTTATTCTGAAAAGTAGCCGGCTGTTTTATTTTGTTTCTGTGTTGGACTTCCTGCCCCGCTCGGTGGATTTTGTGCCAGATTGCTGTAGTCATAGAACCTCAGCGTATCTTCGACCCAACGCCGTCAGTGGGGATTGACACACTGACCAGAATGGAAACGTATCTGGTCCAGAGACGGACCGCAGACGCAGCTCACGGTGCATGTCAGAGCAAATGAGAATCATGAGGTCGAAGAAACCGCCCAAGGAGCTCCGAGACAGAATTGTGTCAAGGCACAGATCTGGCCGAGGTTACAAAAGCGTTTCTGCAGCACTCAAAGTTCCTAAGAGCACAGTGGGCTCCATGATCCTCAAATGGAAGAAGTTTGGGACGACCACAACTTGGTGAGAGGTAAAGAAGAACCCAAAGAGCTCCAGAGATGCAGGAGGGAGATGGGAGAAAGTTCCTCAGAGTCCACTATCCCTGCAGCCCCCCACCAGTCGGGGCTTTACGGCCGAGTGGACCGACAGAAGCCAAAAAACACATGAAGGACTCTGAGACTGAGAAATACGATTCTCTGGTCTGATGAGACCAAGATTGAACTTCTTGGTGTCGATTCTAAGTGGTTTGTGTGGAGAAAACCAGGCACTGCTCATCACCTGCCCAATAGAATCCCTCCAGTGAAACAAGGGGTGAGGGGGGGGGGCTGCAGGGACAGGACGACTGGCTGCAATTGAAGGAAAGATAAATGTAGCCAAGTACAGAGATATCCTGGAGGAAAACCTCTTCCAGGGTGCTCAGGACCTCAGACTGGGCACACAGCTTAAACGACAAAGGAGTGGCTGCAGAACAACTCTGTGACCGTTCCTGACTGGCCCAGCCAGAACCCTGACCTGAACCCACTGGAGCATCACTGGAGCATCTCTGGAGAGACCTGAAAATGGCTGTCGACCAACGTTCACCATCCAACCTGACAGAACTGGAGAGGATCCCCGAATCCAGGTGGGAAACACTTGTTGCGTCATTCCCAAGAAGACTCTGTACTAGCTGTACTAGCTTCTACTGGCTGTACTAGCTTCTACTACTTGAACTTCTACTCAACACTGAGCACAGGGTCTGAATACTTATGACCATTTGACATATCAGTTTTTCTTTTTTAATAAATTTGCAAAAAATTCTACATTTCTGGGGGTTTTTTCTGTCAAGAGGGGGCGCTGAGTGTACATTCATGAGAAATAAAAAGAGCTTTTTTGATCTTTGGCAAATGGCTGCAATGACACAGAGAGTGAAAAATTTCCAGGGGTCTGAATATTTTCCGTACCCACTGTACTATAAAGGTGAAAATGTAACTCCCGTGGGTAGAAGTATGTTAGAAGGTTCCAGTACATTTCATAACACTGTGCTGTGAGTTTTTCTTTACTCATCACTTCATGGTGACCGTGTCTAGTAATTACGCGTCACAGTGACTTCCACCTCTGTTCGTCTTCACTGCAGCTAATTAACACTCAAACAACCCCCCCCCCCCCTTGCCAGTGTAAAACACCGGGTGCCGTTTAGCAGCTCACACACTGTTCACATCAACACCCGACGACAGTTAACAAGACGCCTGAGGCTCGGACGCTTTGTGTGAGCAGATGCTCAAACAGCTCTGGAGATTAGAGGATGATTGGAGACCTCAAGCGTGCAGGGACACGTCACCCCCC
>CAAKHB010001095.1:39231-59607 GCA_901007665.1 Aeoliscus strigatus
CTCGGGACCTGCAGTGAGAAGCTTTGGCACAGAAACACCAGGAAACAAGGTGGAGCATCACAACAGGGTGCTTATAAGGGACATTCATGCAGGCGTCTCCAGTCCAGGAGGAGATGAATCCTTTCACAACTCATCTCCTACGATTCCCAAACGTTAAAAACAAAACAAAACAAAAACTTAACGTTTTAAGGTGGGTTTTCTCAGCCTGGCTCAGAGTTCGTTCACTTCCTTGTTCATCTTCAAGGAGGCAGCAGCTTTCAGTGAACGACCCGACAGTGTGTGTGTGTGTGTGTGTGTGTGTGTGTGTGTGTGTGTGTGTGTGTGTGTGCCACCATACAAACACTCAACAGCCAACTCTTCGGCTGAGTGACACACACACGACGATTTTAAACCAACTCTGAGGTTAAGAACTTCACTCATGAATCCCTTTCGCTTCCGAACTGGAAGCGGGGGGGGGGGCATTCATGACATCATGACTTCATGCTGATAACTTTAGAAGGTCCGTGTCAGTGTATGTCTCACCGTGTGTTTGACATCAGTGGCTGTTGAAATGACTTGTACGTATCACAGCTCCACAACCTGACTGCCCTCCCACCGTCTTTACGGACGTAAGATGCTGGGGGATCAAAACTGTCACTGGGGCGACAGACAAACAACGAGACCTTACAGCATGTGTGTGTGTGTGTGTCAAATGAAAGTCGAATGCATGAACGCTGCATTTCACAGAGCGGGGGGGTACATGACAGTGGGCCTTTCTTCTGCTGTGCACGTTCCTCCATCTCACAGAGATGACTCCACCTCTCTGGTGACGGTGAACTCCGGCCGGGGGTGCCCCTGAGCCGCCGCCGCCTGCTCCAGGCTCTCGCCGATCACCTCCAGGGCCGAAGTGGCGGCAGCCGCCTTGCAGTCCTTCTTGTCGGAGCCGGCGCTCTGTTTGTCCCCGGAGCCGCAGCACAGCTTGGGGGCGCACTGAGTCCGACAGGAGAGCTCACAGAGGGAGTCTCTGGACGCCGAGCTGAAGGTGACGAACTCCGGCTGGATGGTGGTGGCGTGGATGCCCTCGTCGTGAAAGAAATCCTTGATGCGTTTCGCCACCTCCATGTAAGACGTGGGGTCGTGGCACTTGATGTGCGCCGTGGCGATGATGCGGCTGCCGGCCAGCTGCCAGATGTGCAGCTCGTGGATGGCCAGGACGCCGTCGAGCCCCAGCAGCCGCTCGTTGAGCCGGTGCATGTTGACCTGCTTGGGCACAGTCTGCAGCAGGATGAGCGCCGACTCCTTGAGCAGCGGGTAGGTGGTGTACAACAGGATGCACACCATGATGAGACACAGCGTGGGGTCCAGGTAGAGGACCCAGCAGGGCCCGGCGGCACTGACGCCTTTGCTGCTCGCCAGCGTGTGGTTGTCGTGATCGTGGACACACGGGTTGAAGCACAGCTCGTCGTCCTTCTCGCAGGGCTTCCACACAAAGGTGAATATCAGAGCGTTAACCACCACGATGACGGAGCCCAGGGCGTCGCCCAGCACGTGGAGGAAGACGCCGCGCATGTTGAGCTGCGACGAAGCGGTGTGATCGTGGTGGTGGTCCAACTCCTCGTACTGGGTGTTTCCGTTTATCTGGACGTCTGTGCTGTCCGTGCTGATCTCTGGGGACAGAAGAGACAGAAAGTCACCGGAGAACATGACACACACAATCAGACACTAGTGTCAAGACTGCAATGCGGCGTTGTAGGAATCTAAACACACACTGCAGCTGGTTGCAGAGGGTTAATGAAGCAGTAAGACCACTGTCATTCACATCTGACTCGAACGCGTCGGGATATTCAACCGCAGTTTCTCTCAAAAGGCTTGATTGTATTCAAAAATGTATATCGAGCCCACGTGACGCGTGTTTTTGAGTTTACAGCTGGAACAGTGAGTGGCAGACGCCTTCTTGTGACTGAAACTAATGTGTGAAACTGCCCCGGGCTGCAAACTGGACACAGTTGTATGGATGTGAAACACACAGGACAGAGCTGAGGAGAGCAGTCACGCGTGCGTCCCTTTCTGGAAAGGCTGCCGGGTCATTCATCAGAGGCTAACAGTGTGGCAGTAACACTGACGTATGACCCTGTCACCGGTTATAGCCTCGGTTTATTGGGACTGGAAAGGGTCCAGTGAGAGGGAAAGTCTGCTGACACCAAAATGGTAGCACGTTGGAGAGATCTGACGTGTTACTGTCATCATGAAGACAGTGAACTCTCTGCTGAGCAGCGTGCAGAGAGAAGACCCCAAGGACCAGGATGAGGCTGTGCAATGACTGGACCTTCAATGCTCCATATATAGCCAGTTTGGAATGTTTTCTGGGTGTCATCTGGCTGACAGTGGTTCCTCTTCACAAAGTGTGAAACCTGAACCTTCAGGGTCCCTTTTTTTTCCAGGGTTACAATGACCCAACCAACTGATGTCTGAACACCCGGAAAACAAAAGAACATCAACAAACGTTACCAGGCAGGGAGGGGCCCGCTGTTGTTTTGCTTCGTTACAAAGGTTCTAATCTGACTGTCACGGAGTCAGAGGAGGTCAGAGGTCAGAGGTCAGCTGCTGCTACACAACGGAAACATACGCACCGGTTCTCTGCCTCACGTCTCCCGGGCTGCTGCAGTTTCCCACCAAGTTGTTGGTTTCAGCAGAAGTTCCGTTCCCGGCTCTCTGGGACTTGCCGGCTTTCCCCCTCTTACTCCCGTGGGAGTGACCTCCGTGGGAGTGTCCGTGTCCTCCTCCGGCGTGTCCGTGGAACAGGCAGAGCCCCAGCAGGTTGACGACGAGCCCCGCCGCGCCGACCCCCAGCAGCACCTCCGGGCGCTCGATCTCATGGGCGTTGGTGAAGCGCTCGATCGCCTCCAGGACGATGGTGAAGCACAGAGCCGTGAGGAACACCGCGTTGACCAGCGCCCCCATCACCTCCGCCCGGACCCATCCGTACGTGTTTTTGTTGGTCGCTTGGGTTTTTTCGGCAAATCGCACCGCGACGAGAGCCACCACCAGGGCGATGACGTCCGACAGCATATGGAAGGAGTCCGACAGCATGGAGAGGGATGCGGTCACCCGGCTGACCACCACTTCCACAATGAAAAACCCGAAAGTCAACGAGAGCATGCAGAACAGCCGGGCACGGTTGGGCTCACACGTCATTTTCTCTTCGAAGGTGAAATAACGCTCTAGGGTGTTTTAACAGCTTCACACGAACACCAGCTAGCTAACACACCGAGTTCCCTTGGAGCTAACACTCCCGTTAAGCTAGCTGGCTCCCTGAGACAATACGAGGCACCGCTACCGTCTTCACTCGCTCCCGCTGTCCGCTGGTGTTGACATCACTTGGTTAAATGATAAGCTAGTTTATCCCATACAAGATACTAGTTTTACAGATGACACTGCGAGTGCTCCTTTTATCAACATCAAGGTACGTATGCCGACGAGCTGTGGATTGCAGACGGCTGAAACTTTGCACCCGAGCCGGTAAACTTTCCACACGGAACAGGACATCGTGAGAGACACGCCCATAGCATTCCTATTGGTGGAGGGGATGAAAGGTCTATGTTGATTGGCTGAATTTTCGCTGTTCACGCAGGTAGGCGGAACAAACGTACCAGACAACGGCGGTTGCTACGTACGCTAGCTGTCATCTCGCGATAACGCATTCAAAATCGTGTAGCGTTCGTAGCCAGAAAAAAAGCTACATAGAAATGTAGAATTCAATTTCTAAAACAAGAGTAAATCTGCAAGTTATACAGCAGTGTAATGGCTAGTTTGTAGGTATATTAAGTTCTAAGTAAAATGCAAAACGTGAACTGTGCTTTGGTATCGATGGCCAATTGGCATTCATCTGAAACGTTGGATCATTTATATTGTGAATGACTGGGAAAAAAATCAGTTCATTGATTAAAAGAATTCACTTAGATTCTTTCTTTTGTTTATGTTGTTTGGTCAACTTCAATGTGGAGTCTTATTATTTAACATAATTAAATTGTTCATGGGGAGCTGATGACCCCTTGTGGAAGTTATCAGTACTGCTGATAATGTAACCTAGTGATGGCCGTCAGACATCGACGCTCCGACACGTCTGGTACATTATATTCGAACCCCCGCTTCAAAGATTGCTTTGGAGGGTTAAAAATATGTATGAGTGAATCGCTGACTGGTTCAAACCAGTCGGCCCTACTCCACAAGCAAACATCTGTACACCAGCTCCATCAGAGCAATGTGAGCTGTGTTCAGTCCAAAAATATATTCTCAAAAAAACCTTTGAGACCCATGTACCCAATCACACCCCGACACCATGTCTCTCCCATCTACTACACTCCATGTGTCAAGAGAATCAATTGGCCAATCAGTCTTTACAAAATGAATTATTGACATCACTCATTACCTAATTAAATGTCTGCTGTATCCCATTTCGCCACTAGATGTCAGTGAAAAGAGGCGTTGAATGAATGAACATATTTTCGGTGTAATTCTATATTATATCATTGTGCAAAGAAATGCAGCAGACCAGATTTGAATTACTTCTCTTAGCAATTCTGATACTTAGTACATGTGTGGGGTCATGAGCAGATTTGCCAGCCTAAATGCACAAAGGGTGTGCCAAGTGTTTTATTAAGTAGTTTATACTCATTCCTGCACCGTTGACATGTACATTGCTGCTCTCAGTATTTGAGTTTTTTTGGATTTATGTCCATAACTATGCAGTCTGTGTTCTAGAACTGAATCTATGTGAAAACATACACTTAAAACCACAATAAACCACATATTACCACGCACAGCTCAAAACACGAAACAGAAAAAAATACACACAGGACTTTCAACTTAGGTATCTGGATTCTGAGAATGCTACATTACGAACTTAGTTCAGCTGGTGGGACTTGCAGTTTGCCAGTTTCACAGAGATGTATCGGATCAACGGATGCCCCGGATCTGCAGGCTCTTCAACTGACAGCTTCTCTCCACTTCATTCAGCTTGTGCTGGCGCAGATTTTCCGCACGCAGCCTCCTCACAATCGGTTCATTCTGATGGTCACGAGGCTGTTGATTTTCTTTTGACTCAGTTGCAAAGTGTACTTTCTTCTTATCAGGGGAGACATTCTCCACCAGATCTAGGACCAAAGAATAAGGAGTTGTCAATTAAAAAAAAAAAAGAAGAAAAAAAAAAGATGCATTGCATTCGTTGCAGAGACCAACAGAATATCAAAATTTGCAAACATGACCACAATTCTTCAATCTTTGTATTAAAGCAAGTTTTATTCAATAAATTCTTTGAGTGTAAAAAAATAAATAATGGACATGAACTACAAGGTAATAAATAAAGTTTAACTTATTCTTCCACATTGTAAAAACAGCATCAAGACTAGGGAGCGCTGCTCATTTCACGTCTCGGTGCAGTAAGTCCAGAGGTCTTCGTCTGACCGCCATACCTACGTCTTTGGCATAAATGGGCGCCAAGTCCCTCTGCTGTTGTAGACGGTTGCAATTCTTCAACAAACTCTCTGCTCTGAAACAGAATGACCCATCAGCTGGTGAGACCGATGAGCAGTGAAAAGAAGCCAACTGGTTCGATGAAGAAAAGGACCGTACCTTGCTAGTTTCTCAGCCGACAGTTGTTCGCGGACACACAACTCGTGCTCTCTCTCTGTCATGAAAAAGGAAACAGCTTTATTTCAGCCATACATTGCTGGGATGACAAGTCATTGTGAGGTCACTCACGCTCCAGCCTCTCCTCGCGCTCCTTTAGTGCCCTTTCTCTGTCGCGCAGCGCCTGCTCCCGGAGTTTGAGCTCAGCGGCAGAGGCAGGAGTCGGTCCAGGGGGTGTGTGGGTGGGGCTGTCGGAGTCAGCTGACCGTCTCCGCGGACGCGTCTGTGTTTTCCTCTGTTCCTCACTGACTGCGCTAGCCAGCAGACTGCTTTGGAGGATCGACTGCACAGAGGGCCTGAGATAGTCCTGGTGTCACAGAAGACACCAGAAGACCGAAAACAGTTATTACACATGTATGTTTAAATACCACACAGCAGCACACGGTGACTTGTGATCCAGCCCAAACTACTTTTGGCCAGTTGAAACAAGTCGTGAACAGAAAACCAGACCCTCCAGGTTGACATGGCTGGTAAAGTGTTAAAACATCAGAGTTACTTTCAACTGGGTCAATGTCGTCACTAGCGCCACTAGTTTCACCAGCCAATCAATGAGAGGCAGCTGAAACCGCTTCGAGAGAAGTGAGGGTATTTTACTTTTCTCTTCTTGACTTCCCACCTTCAAGTTGAGCATTTTGCTGAGCAGCGTGTTCAGTTCCTCAGAGTATCGGTACGGTATTCTTCTGAACTTCCCTTCTCGGATCTTCTCAGCAAGCTCTTTTTGGTTGTAGGCAGTAAAGGGAGGACTAAAGGGGGGAAACCCAGACAGAGGTCAGCTCTGCTGTACACAAACCTGCTTCTGGGGTTAAGAAACTCAAGCCAATTGAAACTTACCATAGTGCACAGAGTTCATACAGCAAACAGCCCAGTGACCAAATGTCAGACTTTTCATTGTACGACATTCGGTTCATTTGTTCCTAAAAGACAAAAAAACATAATAATACTTAAAAAGAGAAAAAAAAAAAAGAAAAGAAAGACATCAAAGAACAAAATGGAGAATGTGCTTTGAACATCTCCTGCCTCGTGATCTAAAGATGTAACTGAACATAACTGACTGTAACTGAACATAACTGAAAAAGATTTGAACCGCACAGCATAGAAACAAAACGAAATCTCACTGGAGACATGTAGTAAGGCGTCCCAACAAACGTCTTTGCAAAGCTCGTGTCGTGGTTGAGGATTCTTGCCAGGCCAAAGTCGCCGAGTTTCACATTCTGGTTGATGTCAAGGAAGATGTTTGCTGGTTTCAGGTCTCTGTGAAGCACGGTGGCCCTGCTGTCGCTCCGCCTGTGGCACTCGTTTAGGGCTAACGTGAGCTGAGCCATGACCCGTAGGATGAACTTCTCCTCCAAATAACGTCTGCCAAGAAAGAGAGAAACAAACAAACAAAAAACCCCAACAGAAGTCAACCAGGAGTACTTCATTCATCCCGGAGGGAATTTTCCTTTCACTTACCTCTCCTTTATGCATCGGGTGATGAGGGTGGCCAGGTCGCCACCCTCACAGTACTCCATGACGATGTACAGCTTGGTGTTCGTTCGGTCTATGATGCGGTCGTGGTACCCAACGATGTTTGGGTGCCTGAGCTCTCTCAGCAGGTTCACTTCTGACACCAGCATCTGCTTCTCACTCTCTGCCATGGTGCCGTAGTCCAGCTCCTTCCACACCAACATCTACCAAAATATACAAACGTGTTAAGTTATCAACCAGGACTACAGACACGAGAAAAGTAATAAAACACACGGTTTCTGAATCAATAACTGCTTCAGTTTCAAGTCATTTCATAAGAACCCCCGAAAAAGAGCCACTCACTGTATTGTTGGATATTTCTTTCCAACGATAGAAATGTATAGTTCTATTATAAAAGCTGTGCTATAAAATACATCATTCTACATGAAATTAGCTGTAAACCAACGGTAGCTAACAGTGTCTTATCGAGGGACAGCAGACACACCAGCAGGCTAACGTTCAACACAGATGGACATTAGTTAGCACAGATAAAACAAAAAATATTAACCTTTCCGTCTGATTTCCGTCTTATTTTCTGGCATTTTCCGTAAGAGCCCGATCCTATCGTGTACAACACCTCGTAGTCCTCCACACGGGACGGCATCTTACGCTTCAAAGGAAAAACAAACCTGATGCTTCAAAGGAAACGAGCCTCGTCAACAGAAACTAGCCTAGCTTCAAGTTAATGTAGCTTCTAAACTACTTAACGTTAGACTAGACCAGACGGCATTACTGACGGAAACCGGACATCGACGAATTAGACGCATTCGTTGCTGGAAATCCGGATACATGTGATTAAATAAACCGAAAGTTTGCTGGTAGCGTCTCCTTTCTCGAAAACATGTTGGTGTTGCTGTTGGAGGCATCAAAGCAGGAAGCGGCGCTCTCGCCTCTTCAAACTGGTGCCCAAACGACCGGCTGTGATTGGCCCGCTCCCTTTGAATGTCGAATCTTGATTGGTTGAACCAAACAACAACGGTAAGGTTGCTAAGCGCCGGAAAACCGCGAGAGTAGAGCGGGTTGTGTGATCAACTCTCCGCTGGGGGGCGCCAGAACCCACCCAGCTGTCAACTGCTGCTGAACCTGTTCGGTCACTGTGGCAACCATGTTGAAACCAACAGGTTCAAGGAAAATTCAGTTCCATGAGGACGTGGGAAAAAAAGGGTTTCGAATCCAAAATTGATGAAGCATGACTGAATAGATAGTTCAGCATTTTTTTTTCAAGCTGGTCTGTGGAGATATTGTACTGAAAAGCAAATTGGAAATTGCTGACCCTGAATCTGCTTGACCTTGAAAAGTGTCAGCAGCTGCTGTTCATGCACATTTTAGTACCAAGAGCCAACACCAGCGATTATTCTTTTATTCTAGATTGTCTCTCTTCCATATATCACCATTTTATTCACAGATAGCATGTCGAAAGTATATTCAAACTGTTAAATCTATCCCTTGTCTCATCATGGTTCCAAAGCGAATAATAATAATAATAATAATATGTATCATGCTTGCCTTTTCTTGTGATATCTGCAACCTTTGTCTACCCTTTGATCCATGACTGTTTTGTGTTGTGTTGTGTGTTGTTTTGCTTGTTTTTATGTTTCACCCCATCCCGTTTCCCTTGGGGGCTCCTACCCCCACCTATAGGCCATTAATAAGAGTTCTCTCTTAATAACTTGCCTGGTCAAATAAAGGTTCTGGCGTTGTTTTTTTAAGGATCACTTTTCATGACAGGCCTACAAAAGAGTTATTTTTACTTCCTGATGGAAGTGTATCTTGAATGCAAGGTTTCATGGGATGATTCCAATTTTGTGTACAATCTCAACTATACACAAGCAGTCGTTGTCAAAAATACACAAATAATGCATGTAAAAATTAAATGATTTGCGTTTGTTACGGAAGATTTTATGTTTGATGCTACAAATGGTGGTTTTGTTAAATAAAGGTTATTTGCTGTTCCTCAATGTACAAACTGCTGGGTTTAAACAGCTGGAGGTTAGACTGACGGAACTGGTCATTTCCAGAAGCACTGGGACATTCCTCTGAAGGCAGAGAAAGAAAAAGCTGAGCTGTTGAGAGAATTAATCGAGGAAAAGTAAGGATGGCTGGCTAAAAATACTCAAGGACCAAGTAGCATTTGAGAATAAATCCGGAGTTGTGTTTTAAAATATCCTCAGCTGAATTGAACTGTCTGCTCAAAGGGAGAAGTAGTGATTAATACTCTTTCTGATACACACACAGACACACCATTGTTCAATGGTGTGGTACGATTGACCGACAGGAGCTGCAGGGCCTCATTCGCTTCATTATGTAACCTGGCTGTCATCACAGCCGTTTCCATGGCAGCAGATGTAAGATGCAGAGGAGGCTGCTGAGCATCTTATTGTCAGTGGTCATTCGATCTACAGAGCAGGACCACCTGAAGTGTCGCCATCTGAGAACAGAAACATCCCCTTGCTCGGCTCCACTTTGTCATCACCGTAAACTCTGTGAGGAGACGGTCTGTCACGTTGTCGTCTGCTATACCGAGTGTATTTGCTTGGTTAGACGTTCCTTGGGAACGTCAGCTGCTGCCATCTTAAACAGTTAAACCTGGACAGAACTCTTGGAAATTACAATTCTTGACAATGTATTTTCAGTTTTATTCTGGATGATCTACGCGTATGTGTATACATGTGGACGTCATCAAAGAGAATGTAAACCACACCTAATAAGTGATTTATTCCATGAGCAGTACTTGCAGGTGTCAGTAAAGGGATTTACATCTGTGTTTTTCAGAAACCTCCCCTGTAATCCATCTTATTATGAATGTGAAATATACCAAGATGTAGAATAAACGCTGCTGTCAGTTGGCCTCATGACAGGGTCCATTCAACATCAAAATGTGAGATGTGAGATGGACACTGGCAGGTTCAAAGCTCAACTCTATTCTCAAACCGTGCACAGCAGCAAATGTTCCTTTGAAAAACAAACAAACATCTTAGAAGTAAGTTCCAGCAGTGTGGCACCACAACCAGTCATTCAAGTACAGGACGTGTCGCAACGCCTGTCCTGGATAAAAGCACATCTGCATCTCCCCGTACAGCTGAAGTGGATAGTTGGAACAATCTGAGCATGTCTGTCAACTAGCATCTACAACTTGTCACCCCCCGCCGAGGCCTTGATGGGGGCACAGTAGGCACGAGCTATTGTTGTTGAGCATCATTGGGATGTTGTGGACGGCCAGGTCCATCAGCATCCCTGGCAACCGGAGGAATGAGACAGCACTCTGGTCATGTGTTCTATGTGAAGAAGAAACGCGTTCCAGTAGACATTTGGTGAAAGCGTTTTGTCAGTTTCTATCCTCCGGCGGTGTTCAAATGATTCTCTCATGTCTCTCCTGCCAGTTCCACAGACGCTACTCACACCGCAGAGAGTCGGTGTGTCTCAGTGTGACTCTGCAAAGGTCACTCCTACTGAGAGCTGGAGGAGTTTGGACATCAGCCAGGAACAGTCAGGGGCGTGGTGGTGGTGGTAGTGGGGGGGGGGGGGGGGGCGGAGTGGAAAACCGACAGCTAAAACCAACACAGACAGTCGGGATGCCTGAGGCTGCTCTGACGTCAGCTGCCCCCGTTTAAAGGCGAGAGTGAGTGACTGACAGACACATCCATGGCAACCGGCTCACCTCTGCTGCTGCAGGGCTCCTACCAGGTGGCTGCAGGACTCTGATGTCAGTCAAAGTCCTGTCTGCGTTACCATTACACACCTTGGTTAAAGACGAATCAGACATGCACACATCCATGTTTCTTTTGGTTAATTGATCATTTTAACTCTTTAGCTGTGCTGCTGGGTTGTTTGGGCCTGTGTTTTTGTCTGTTTTGACGTGGCTGCTTGTGTTGTGTTTTATTCTGTAATTGTCTGTTGTATGATTTGTAGCAGTGAGGTTTTAAAAGTCTTCTTGTGTTTGTGTTGTGTAGGTACCAACGTCGGGACAACGAATGAAATTTAGCATCATAAGTCCGGTCCATTTACATTGATGCTCAGTGCATTCGTATTGATGAATGTGCATTGTCCCGACTCAATAACGGATCAGAATTCCAAACAGTCAGACGTCTGAAAAACATCAGCTTCGGCTGGAAAAACAAATTCAAAGCGCCTCAAGCAGTTGAATGTGCGTTCAGGAGCGCTGGAAGAGGAACAAGTTAATCAAGAGAAAAACACAGATGATTAAACTGGTTGAAAGTTCAACCAGGTGCCAGCGGGGGAACAGCCACAGGTGCTTCAGCGGTGACATTCAGCCTCACCTCTCGCTGAACGTGGAGGTTGCTGTTTCTAGAGATGTCACATACTTTCTTGTGCATGTCTAAGCGGGAAGAGTCACTTCGAGGTGGTGGGGACATCCCCGACATCGGTGGCAGTGGACGGACCCGTCACCTCGGACGGGGGCCGTAGGACGACCGCTCCTCGGTCATTGTAGGCATCTAGGGACAGCCACCCGTCCGTTGGTGAATCTTTGTGCACGTCTAATCTCATTTCACAGCTCAATTCCCGCCGTTTGCGCCCTCTGTTTCCATTGGCTGCCTGCAGCACATGATCCCAGCCTCCACACATCCCACCAGCTGCTGTGGAGACAGCATGAGGGTCAAATGTGACGATTACGATTTAGGAAGAAATCACCTCAACTAAAGAAGCACTGGACTGAAACAGCTGCACCAGTTGTTCTATTTGTGTTCATCCAAGATGTGACATGAATAAGTATGTAACGATAACGAGTTTATGTAAATAAGACACTTCAAGGAGGAGCGGAACACTGTTTGAATCTTTACCATGTTTTATTCCAGCACAAGTTTTTTTGTGTTGTAAAATGGCTGTGTAGCTAGGAATTAAAGGAGAAGTACAAAATGGAAAATTACAGACAATTCTAGTATCATTTGTTTAAATCCCTATTGTGTTTATTTCCTAAAACCATGTCGAGGAAAACATTTCCCTGCCTTCTTTGGAAACACAATCAAAAACAAAAGAAATTTCAGGAAAAAAAAAAAAAGAAGCCTCATTTTACGGCGAAGAAGAATCTGAAAGGGCCTGTGAGCGAACCTTTACAGCCTCATCTCAAAACGCTTTTACCTGCTGTCAGGTAACGCTTGTTCTGCATCTGCCAGCAAAGGAGGGCACCAACTACTGAAATGCACCTTTTAATGCATTATCTTCACACGACGACGGTAGCTGCACCTCGATCAGTTTCCAAATGAAAGCGGGCTAAAAACGCACACTGAAAAGCACAAACACCAGTACATTCCGGAGAGAAGAGTTGCATCATTGCACAGCCCTCATGAGCACAGAGCGACGTCCTCAGCACGACCTCCTCCGTACGCGACGCGCACTGTTCGTCAACAGGGAATGCAAGGAAACGGCGTAGCTTGGGAATGTGATGGGCCCAGATGTTCGCTGGGGGCTGGACAGTGGACCGAGGTATCACACAGGATGTCACTGATTGAACAGGTCTGAAACGGGCCCGTGTCACACAGACGCAGCTGAAATGAAGCACGAAAAAAAACATCCTGCTCGGGAAAACAGGAGCCAAACAGAAATACAGTGTGCAACTGAGAGAGGTACGCGGGGAAAATCAGCCCGTTTGCTTTCTTCTTCACAAACAACATTCATGAACTTAAAATCCTTTGAAAGTTTCATGGACCGAGAGAAATGCTGCTGATTCTCTTCCTCCGATTCCTTATGTACAAGATTAAAACATACAGTGATGTGAGGAGGGACGACTTCTGTCTATTCAAATCAAATCAAATGTGCCTAAACACACCAACGTCACCGACCATGGGGGCTGGTGGGGAGGGGGGAAGGGGGGCGCCACACACTCACTTAGGCAGGTTAGACTGTAAATGTACAGTAATGATTCCTATAGTTCTCTCAGCCAAATGTCTATTTTAGAATGCTGAACAGAGGGGGGAGCGTTCTATAAAAATCTTTTTCCCCCCCTTTGCCCCCCCCCCCACCTCGACAACTAAGCATATGGCTTAAATATTTGTAAAACTATGAAGTTCAACGAGGGAACAAGAGTCTCTGGCGTCTCTTTCCCCCGGAAACACGACGTCTACTCTGCTGTGTGCGCGCGCGTGTATGTGTATGTGTGTACACATGTCGGAGATGATGAGCAGGGAAGCCCACACAAGTTGTTTCTTCCCACTGATCAGACTCTGTCTGCAGTGTCCTCGTCTTCTTTGTAATGAGTGTCTCCCTCCGTAATTCGACCGCCGTCCTTTTGAAAGCTTTCAGTTGTAAACAGGATCCTTTGCCCCAGCGAGCTCACAACGCTACCGCCTTCCACACACAGACACAGGACGCAGAGACAAAAAAAACAAAAAACAAGTCCAGACGACAAGAAAAAGACATCAACAAATACCATGGCTGTTGTGGCGGAGATATGTGGGATGAGGGAAGAAATCCAAAGAAATCGACCGCCACCATCCAGGTTTTCCTGGCGCGTGGAGCAGTTAGGGCAGTATGGATCCTTAGTGCAATGCAGGCTGCTCCCTCTGGTACGGCCAGCCGGCTGGACAGCAGGCTAACAGAGGTCCCGCGGGCGCCATTGGCTCGCGCCAAGAAGAATAAGGGCAGATATTACGCTTCTAGTCACATGGAATTACTCAAACACACGTCCACGCACTCTTTATACTCCGTAAAACTACAGCGGCTACAGCCTGGGTGGGGGTGGTGGTGGTGGGGGGGGTCTGGTCCAGAGCATCTTCTGGAGGAGTCCTGAGCCTCACGTCTTTATCTTTGAATAAAAAGTCATGGATGTGTGAGCGTCTACGTGTGCGAGGACGTGTAAACATCAAATGTGAGTCGTGACCAGTGGGTTGTCGGCGCCGGTGTGTGGTAACTACGCATGTGACCATGTTCCATGGTGTGTGTGTACTTCCTATGTTTGTTTGCTTTTTCCTGTTGAGTCTCTCCATTTTCAGAAATGTACATTCATCCATCGGGGGGTGAAGTGGGGTGTTGGGGGAGGGGGGTATGACGCTGGGCCACACACCAACTGATCCTGAGGCATTTCCAGCGGTGCCATAAAGGAGCGCGCCGCCTCAGTGCTCTCAAAATATACAGCAGTAGAGGTACTGGAGGACGCTGTACCACATGTAGCCAGACACGAACGCAAAGGACTGGATCACACACAGCCACACGGGGTCGAGGGTCATCTGTCGGGAGACTGCTTGCCGCTCTCCTGCTGGAGGAGGGAAGACTCCTGTGGAGGGAACAGAGGAGTCAGGACGACAGACGACCCCACAACAACAGGAACTTCATACGTGTCAGATCCTCTAATGACAAAATAAAACACAACTCTGATCAGTCACATGACTGGAGAAACATGTCAGTAAATGACTGTAACTTAAGTTTGTTCATTCATTCATTCCTTCGTCTTCTCCCACTCGCTCCAGTTACGGGTCTGGAGCTGATCCCAGCTCAATGGGTGAACGTCAGGGTCGGACCTGGACGAGTCACCAGCTGAAGGACCAACAACCATTCACACTCACAGTGACACCTACGGGGGATTTACAGTGACCAATTAATCTCAGCATGCTTTTGGAGGGGGGAGGAAGCTGGAGTACCTGGAGAGACCCCACCCAGACATGGGGTTCTAGTGTGTGCGCCATCAATAATGTTTAGATATCTAGTTTATACGTTTAACACTGTTATTCTTGGGGTCAGTTGTGTGCTGACTCAGCGTGTGAATGAATGATACTGATGTGAAATGATGTTTTAAAGGAGTTTGAAAGCAGTAACCTACACAGGTCTGGGTGCTCCTACTAAAAAACGTGTGGGAAGTCAGCATCAGTCATACGGAGGGACGGACCTGTGTCGTAGAAGTGGGCCAGCAGCTCCTCTTTCTCCACAAACCTCTGATACAGCCAGTCAGTCAGCGCCTCGGCCTCCACAGGAACCTCCTTTATAGGGTACATCCTGCAGGAACACACACACACACACACACACAGATCAACACACATGCCTCACTCAGCAGAAACCAGCCGTGGTCCCACAGCAGAGCGATCTGCTTCAAACCAGAGGCTCTCACTGCACTCTGTGTTCTACTGCGCCTGTTGTGGGAATTCATTAACGGGCCAGCTCATCGGAGTGTCACAGAGACAAGACGAGTGCTGTCGCCTCACGAACCACTGGGAAGAGTCAGGGGGAGGTGAAACACAACTCGGATCATTATGTGAATGATCTCAACTGAGTCCAGGACTGAGGTCGACCCGACATCAGCAGTCAGGAGTCAGGATGATCCATCGAGGTATTCAACAGGAATCATCATCCTAGTGATGTTGAACAAACGATGGGGGTGAGATAAATACTAGTGCTTCATACTAGCACAGGCAGCGCTAAAACTAAAATGCCTGTGTTCCTGTTTGTGTTGAGGTTTTAATGAAGAGTTCACCCTCACTGGCAGGAAGAGAAAAGTGATTTAGCACATGATCATTTCCCCTGTGTTAGTTGTTACTTGCTGCTGTCGATTTCATCACACGGACTCACTGGTAGCTCCAACATTCATGTAGGTTGAAATCATGGTAATTTGAGAAGAAATTAACCTTTATTATTTCTTTAATGACTCAAACACGTTTGATTAAAAAAATGATAGATCAAAGTACCACTGATGAGAACCTCAGTGAATTACATCCAGGCTCAGTTCATTAAAAACACACACACACACACACACAGATGAAGTCTCCTCTCTAGCCTGAAGGGGTCCTCAGCAGGCTGCAGCCACACAGCCTCCTCCTGGTCACCTTCAAACAGAAGGTGACCAGGAGAACGCTCTCCTCCCTCAGAAGCCCTTCCTTCCTCTGCTCCCAACATTTGTTTGACATTTACCCTGGAATATCCCAGAGGTGCATCTGAGCTTGTTACCAAAGCCATGGGACGGTCAGTCTGTATTCACCACTGATCACTGCTGTAAATCTGTTCACTGTCTCACATTTGACGTCATGTTTCTCCGATCGTTGGACCGTATGACAGAAAACCTGAGAAGAATGTCTGATATCATTTACTATGTGTATTTGTACTGTAAGAACTATGTCTTATAATTCTTTGTTATATATTCTATGTGTCCATCCTGCTTATGAATCCAGTTTACATTTGTGTTGGAACTTGATTAGTTCAAAATTAACTTAAATGTCATCGCTTAGAGATTCATGTGAATTTGTTTCCTTCCCTTTAAAACCTCAAACACACAGACAGGAAACACATTAACACAAAAAGTGTCAATGAAATAAATCTGCTGATGATTCTTTAATACACAGTGTGTATGTTGAAATCTAAACACACACACTCACCCTGTCACTCCTTATCAGGCGGTTTACGGTGGGCGGTTCCTGATCTCTAGTGAGTCTGGACGCAGCCTCCAACTTCCCCTCTGAAGCTCCTTAGGAAAACTGAATTCAAACCCAGCTGACCACCCAATACATCTGCAGACGTTTATTCTCATACGACACAAATACCACAAATAAGTGACTCGATGCTACAACAGGTTTTATACGGTTGTCTGAAGGTGTGACGTAGCTGACATGTTCGTGATAAGCTACGGGTGCGAAGCACATGTTCAATGGAAAGACTGTGACTCCAGCAGCAAACGACACCAGCATGTAGGACTCGCAGAACAACCAAATCTGTGTTTTCCTCTAAGTGCATTCAAGCTGCAGCTCCCATTAAGAACATCCTGTGGTGTTTGAGAGGAGGAGGACGAGGATGATGTTCTCATTAGAAAGCAGTTCTATAATTAAATATATGATTCTACGCGTGCAATAGATACGTGCTGCTCCACCCAGTGCCCCCCCTCTGCTCTTCACTCGTAATCCAGTTTGGGCCACTTATCAGAAGGTTTGAGCATTTAAGGCCTTTGGATAGCAGGTGGCTGCTACAGCTCTTTCCTGCAGCTGAAATATTCATTCGGAAATCAGGATCCTTTGGAGTCTGGAGCAGCTGTGCAGCGCTGGAGACAGCGGAGGTTGGAGGAGGTGCAGCTGATTCAGGTTTCACAAGGAAACGCCAAGATTAGAAGGCAGCATCTTCCTGTGTCAGCTCCCCCTATTGGTTTGTTTGGAGAGAGAACATGTGTACATGGTATTAAATGGAAATACTTGCAGGATAAATTAAAGCAATCATATCGTGCTGCTGGACCGTTCAGTTCATCTATAGTGTGCTGATGTCTGTTAATATGCGCATGTACTTTGAGAGCCCTCTGATCAACAACACGATGATGCGACAAAGGAAGTACTCCACGGATGTTAGGGGGAAAAGTTCTGCGGTACAAACTGTTCCGTTTGTACCGCGACAAAATGCTCACTCACAACAAACAGCTCACCCGTTTTTGGTTGTATTGATTTCAAAATACAAATAATAGGAAAAATGAATACAATTACCCCAAAAATATTTCTTTATGTATTAGTCACTAAACAACGGTGTCCACCTGTCATGAAGACTAAATTTACTTCCTTTTTTTTTCCCCCTTTGAAGCCTTAAAATGTTGTGTGTCGGGGGTTAATGGCTGCTGACGTCTCAGGATCAAAGAGACCAGATTGTGACCAATGTGACGGTCGATGCTGACAACGCTGCACCGTTATCGGTACGGACTGACTGGAAACATTTGACCGCAGCGTGAAGAGAAACAGGAGCAGTAGTGATGGCGGTGATAACCCACTTGGCGCTGGCCCACTGTTTAACCTGACACCCCGTGCACAGAGACAGCTTCTGCCGTCAATAACTCCAGACGTAACATTTGTTGACTGGTGCAACATGAACAGATGTTGGGACATTTCTGTTTTATTTTAAATATATTACAGAAATACAAACTGCAGCTGTGAATTCATTCTCTTCTTCCTAGTTGCATCAGACGCCTGCGATCATCCATACTTAAGGCCTTGTTTGTCGAACCAGTTTGCTCCTGTAACGTGCTTATTGTTCCAGTATTGTTTCCCTTCTAACTTAGCCTGGAAGCCAATTAAATCTGGACGGTGGCTGGAAAACACTCGAGCCCATTTGGAGGGGAGCCAGTCATTGTTTGGGAACGCGGTTCAGCCTTAAATCTCTCTGGCTGTGAAATTGTGAGACGAAAAGTTCCTTGGGAGGTCTAATCTTGGGCACAAAGTCGTGAAAGGTGAATAGTGAGATTAGCAGCCAGACCGGCTGTGGGACCACAGAGTCTCCTGTCCTGCTCCGACGTTTTTCTCTAATGAAGATAAGAGTCCTCATCTTTGAGCAATGGACCTCCAAATCCCAAACAACCGTCTCTGAGTTCTTCCTCCTAATCCTCCCGTGGACTGGTGGTTAGTCCATCAGCTAAAGCCATTATTACACAATTTACACATCTGCTGTGTGCTACAGTAAGGTTGGGGCACGTCGCCTTGATATGTTGGCTGGTGACTGTCTCACAAACTCATCGTCCTCATGACTTGTGTAGGATGTTGTTTGCGAGATAGAAAGACGTGGGAGGTTTGAGGACAGAGGAGTCCCTTTGTTAATTGGTCCATTTACTCTTTAATGTGCTTCCGCTGCGGCTCAAGGCCCTCTGTGTTCCAGGAAACACTTTGGTACAGAAGAATGGAAAGATGCAAACGGGGCTTGGCGACAGGGGAAACGACTTGACAAAAAGTTTTATTTGTCCCGTTGCTCTTCCACTGACCTGCCACATGACTTCTGCGACAGTTTAAAATAACTGATCACGTTACTTTACTTTACCAAAACTACAATAGTTTTGTGCTTGGGATGTTTTTGCCGTCACCTTCTCAGATAAGAAGAATTGAGTGTTCTGCTGTTCCACTTTGCATCACCCCTGTTGCTGTGGAAACAGCTTATGTGAGGTGGTGATGAGCGGTCTATGTTTCAATCTAAAAGTGATTTGCATCATTGATCATCTCGATCATAATTGTATCCATCCTCCGTTTTGTGAATCAACATTTTTTCTAAATCAACCAAAACCCTGAAGTAGTGAGCGTATTAAGTGTGAATCTGGGGATTTTAGTTGGAATTTTGGCATTTCCATGACCACTTTCCTATGGGATACTTCCTAGATGTGCATCTACCGTAAAAGGCTGATGGAAACACGGCTGCTGTGACATGGACTGTTGTGAGTGGACACACGTGGTAGGAATCTTTGGTCCAGACTGGACTTAATTTACACAGCACCTTTCTGCCTTAATGGTCGTCAGTGTGCCTCATTCACACACTCTGCGTCCCACAGTGTTTTCTTTTAGTATATATTGGTAGATATTTTATTGTATCTCCTGAGACAAATTCTCAATTTATCTACATAGGATCTGTCTAAACCTGCAGTGGATGTCCACACCGGTGTCTGACATAAGACAGGCCACTGAACATTGTTTAAATAAAGCTGATGGGTCCTTTATTTATCTTTTAATGGTTCCAATTTGATCTTTGCGTTCGACGTGGAAAGTGCACATTTTTTCACCTTGTCACTCGGACCAAATGCCTCTGACAGAGTGCAGCTGTTGTCATTTGAGGACATGGTGGAGATATGGCTGGGACGGGAGGAGCGGTGTGGAGGTTAATGACTGCCCGCTGTGGTTGCATCAGCCTCGAATCAGAGCACAGGTCAGGAGGAAGGAGCATTAAAACCCGATGGCAGCAGGAACACAATGAATCATCAGAGTCAGTGTAACCCTCTGTTCACTCAGTGAGGCCAGTTTGACTGGAACATGATATCTTATCTCCTTCGTAGGTAAAGTTCACAGATTTCCCTGAATTCAGGAACATGAACTGATGCAGAGATGAAGAACCTTTGAGATACTTCTGCTTTCATTTATCTGCTTTTCACACTAACGTGGGTTTCTAAAAGTTGAATGATACAAATAAAAAGCACTCAGCTCGGCTCTGTTATTGTAGGTTATTGGTTGGTTTGACGCTTCAGCATCGGGAAAAATGTAGAACACTGCAATTTCACAATTACATGTGTTCCTTATTTAAAGTACGTTATAGGAAGAAACCTAGTGACATTATACATTTTAAGTGTTGTTTTAGTGAGACACTGTTCATTAAGGGTACAATTACTTTTGAACAGAGGCCTAAAATACAGGTGCTGGCTCAAAGGGTTAAAGAAGTGACCTACCTATTCTGGCTGATGACCTCTGAACTCTGGACATGAGGATTGTCAAGGGAATTGTGTGTGAGTGGGGAGTTTCTCTGGTGCTTGGAGTCGTTAAGGCTATA
>CAAKHB010001095.1:59627-136792 GCA_901007665.1 Aeoliscus strigatus
AAAAAAACCCCACCCGAACTGCTTGTTTACCATCCAGGGACACCTTCTCTAATCACAGCAGAGCTCATTAGTCAGGTAGAAGTGTGACAGGTATCGACTGAGGGTGAGATGTGTTGAACGAACCTCAATACACATGAGTACCAGGCCTGCAAATAATGATTCTTTTCATCATTCGTTAATTTGTTTGCACTGTTTTCTCTTTTGGTGAAAAATGTATTGATCCAGGAGTCCCACTCCAGCAAATTATGGTCAAATGACCACCGCTCAAACGTTTTGTTTCGTCTGCAGACAAAAGATAATTCCTGTACTATGATACAAAGGAGACAATCCACATTTAAGAAAACTAAATTAGAAAATGTGTCTTTTTTTCTCATTAAAAACAAACAGACCGGTAATTGGGAGAGTAAAAGTATTCATTTGATAGTTGTGGTAGCCATAACAAGTAAAAGAGGTAAGAAAAGTGTCCGACTACAGATTTTCAAACACATACGGTAAGTCCTCGCCCTTGTCTTGTGTTTGCAGTCTCAACAGTTCTGTGCACAGGTCTCGGCCACGAGAGAAAGGCAGGTGTACAGCTCCACATCAGCCACGTGATGACCAGGCACACACAGACGCCATAAATCATGTCGTCCCTTAGCGGCTTTCAAACAGCAGCTTTCAGAAAAGCACATCGCAGCAAATCTAAAGAGACAGTGCATTAAAAAAAAAAAAAAAGATCAACATATTTAACACCTACTGGAGCCCTCCACCAAAACTCTGCACACACAGAGTTTTCGCAGATACAATACACAACCTGGAGGCTGAGACGAGAAAGGAGAGAGGTCGAGAGGAGGTAGACGGATTAAAAAAGTGCAAAGAGCGTGGTTTCATCTAGAATATTACTCAATATTCAGCAGCCTGATTGGACGCGTCGGCTTAACTACAGTAGTAATCTACAGCTGAGCCCTTTAAAATGATAGCACAGACAGATTGGAGCCTTCACGAGGGGTCAGTTCACACAAAAACTGTCAGATTGAGGGCAAAGCACATCCCACCACAGCCGCGCGACTTTGGGAACATCAGCATTTGGATTCAGGCCTTTGCGCAGCACATAGGGGTTGATTTCAGGGTGGACAGAAGGGACATGAACGTACCGCTTTTTGTCAAGATTCACTCTGTAACCACCACTATGACGATGATAGTGGAGTCGGTGCAGTCATGGTTCTCCTCCACGACACAGCAGGCTCCAGTAGGTTTTTATCACAGACAAGCGAGAGCACCAATCTCTGATGTCCTGATTCACTGTCGATGGAATTACACACTTAACGTGAGCCCTGAGCCATCTTCAAGGGGTTCAAACCCGCAGAGATCAAGGCTCAAGTGTAGACCAGTTAAAAATATCTGGAACATGTTCAAATCAGGGGTCATATCCTTCATTCAGAGAGGAAATTTCTAAAATGTCAAGATTTCCAAGGGGAGTCTGGTGCATTAGCACTTCAGGAAGCGTCGTTGAACGGAGTGCGAGTGCAGCGGCGTCTCTGTACCCACCACGCTTCAAACCAAACCATGTGCAGTCTGAGTTCAATGGGACAGTGGCTCTGCCAAGTCTGCACTGGCAGAAGATCAGTCCAAACAAGCACTTCTGAAATCCCATCAGGCTGTAAAGTGTGCCAGTGACAAACAGCACAAGAAGAGACACCGCATTGTGAGAAAATGAATGAAGACTTTATATACCTTGAATCAATCAGACAAAAAAAAATCAAATAGAAAGGTAATGGCTTGATGATTTTATATACTTGGCAAGCAAAAGTGAAACGGATTAATACAAGCACCTGAAATGTAACTCATTGGAAAGACAATACAAAGGAAAAGACATTCTGCAGACGACATGCATCTGTTCATTTCCTGGGAAAGTTGGCTTCTATCATCAAAAAGACAAAGTAGGCTGTTTCAAGCAGCTTGCTTGTATTTGCATGAACAGTGTCAGTCCGTGATGCCTATCAGAAGAAAAAGGCAGATGTAAAAAGTAAGGAGCCCCCACACTAAGTAGGCTGAGCAACCACTCGCAAAACGGCTTGCGAGGTCTGATCCTCTGTTAGCAGGTTTCCTGACCACACAACCACAAGAATCTGAAGATGACGTGAACGCTGTAGATGTTTGTGGATCGGGACTCATGCAGCCAGTGCAACTTAGTACAACATCAGGTCAACTGTCACCACAAAACATCATGAACATCTTGACGCATTTGTGTTGAAGCGTTATGTAGATCAGATCAACCCGCCCAGACATCCAGTCCAAACGCTTCCTGTTGCCAGTAGATGACACTTTGACCAGTTTTGGACATTGAATCACACATGTTGGGGCAGATGAACCATTAACAGTGTCATACAGTCACTCATTAACAACACTTTTATGACAATGACACACTTGTGAAGATCTTCTCTAGAGGATATAATATGCAGTATATGGTACTAGTTCCAGCACGGCTCTACCCAGCTTTTTTGTGCTTTCACTGGCGATAGAACCTGTCTGGTAGTTTGTTTACCACCTCTGTTGAGGTTCCAAACAATCCGAGCTTGTACGAAACGTATGACATCACAGAATGCTGGCCTCTGATTGGTCACTAACAGAGAGAGGGCCGTCCCAAGCCGTACATCCGACACAGGAGTCTACCGGCGGTTTTACTGCTGATAGCGATGGACTTCTTTATTTCTTTTTCAATTAACATGGCTGATGGGTGCAAAACACGCAGGTGTGATCCGTGAATGAATCCGTGACTCTTGGTTGGTTAGGACATTTGCTATAAGAGCCAGAAGGACCGGCCCCACCCCGCCCACTCCTCCCATCTGCATAACTAAAGCCATTTGCCTGCAGTTGACTCTGTAGCAGCAGGTACAGGTACAGGTGTCTGTCTGTCTGTCTACGGAGCTGGAACAGTGCAGACATAGGCCAACAACAGCTGTGCCTGTGGTTTGGTTGGGTGCCTCCCGGTTCGTCCCCACGCTCAAGAGCTGCTGAGCGTGCGAAGGAAGCCAATTGTGTTGATGGCTGATTAGAGAGTCCCGGCGGTCGGAGAGGACTGGAGCCTCCTCTGCGCCTCTAATTACAGACTTAATGAGTCCTTAGCTTTAGTCAGGGCGGGTGGAGAACCCTCCGGAGAGGGGACAGCAAACCAAAGTCCATAAATTACCTTTCACACCCTGCACACGGAGGTGCACACACTCACATACTGTGTCATACAAGGGTGCAAGGGCACACTGAGAATCAACATGACTCCAACTTATGACTACTGCTTGACCCCATATGCATCTGCTGTAACCTATTCTGAATGGAGTTGGAAAATAAATCTAGTCCCAGCCCACCTTCATCATACCCCTAAGTGCTTGTATTACTGTAGAGGGGTACCCCAGAGGACACCGACGACTGTACTCAAGGACAAATCCATTTGTCTGCACAAGGACACTGATATGGTCAGCAGGGGTTATGACAGGATGGTGAACGCTGACGTTTCACTGAGTGCTACTTGGCTATGAGAAGTCCATTTATTACTAATAAACTGACTTTTAAAAGACAAACACGGCAATATCACAGTTTTATGCACATTAATATAAAGTAGAAGGTTTCATACTGACAGTAAACTGCAAACTGCTGCTAGAAAGACCAGTGGTCACTGTAAACACAGGACCATGTTACTATGAAAAGCTAATGAGATGCCGCCTGCCGGTAAATCGACAGTGAGGAAACGGAGGAGTGGTCTACCTACATGAAACAACGTACACATTGGGCAGAAACAGGGCATCTTGTGTAAAAACTCGGGTGTGTTCTGCTTGTGTTACCTAAACCCAACCCTCTGTTAACACTATGGGTCAGTGTGTGTCAAACGTGGAACAACACACAACGGTACTGACACGTGAACCTTCTCATCCTTACCTGTAGTGAACATGTGTGATTGTAGGTGGTCTGTAGCCAAAGATCCAGGTCTGGATGTCCATGGGGCGAGCTTTGGGGTAAGCTATGGTCACATCTATCACCCACTGTAGGCCTTTAGGCTTCTTACCTGTCACAGAGGAGAGCACAGAGTGAGCTTACAGGGCAAGGAGATGAGTCTGAAAGGCTTGGATATATTGTGTGTTTCAATTGTTTTCTGAGCTACAGATATACGACATCCATCTCAGACAAACTCAGAGGACCCTAGGTTTAGAGTAAAACGTGGAGCACAGTATTATCTGTCAGTATAAACTGCTTTTATATCCCTTAGATCTTTTTTGTAAATGTCAAAGACTCGTACACACAGAACTGCTTTACTTGTTGTTACTGTATAGTTGTATGTGTTGTTTGTCAACTATGAACTGGCGTTAGAACGGCATTTACTGATCGACTTTGTTGTGATGAAACTGGAACCCAAACAACTCGCCCGGAAATTACATCCCTGCGACTTGTGATCTCAGAGATCCACTGCAACTGGAACACACCGATACCTCAAAGCCCCCGCGGTGTTCCTGTCAATATTCCTGTCATTGTTTTGTCCTAAAACAAGTTCTCAGCCTACACCTCTTCATCACATTGTTTATTTGATATTATTATTTGATGGAGGTTTAGTTCCCCAAAATGACATTCTCATCACAGTGCAGCCAAATGGTGGCTGGTTACCTGACAACAGGAAAACATTATTACCAGCTGAAGTCCCAAACTGACAGGATTTGTCAGACAGTTACAGTATGAGTCACAATAGTCTTTACTCAGCAATTACTTCAGAGCAATTTCAGCTACGTTCACACCGCAGTTACAAATTTTTGCCCAAATGTGGCCCATATCCGATTTTGTCTGTGTGAACAGCACAGGTCACATTGAATCTGAGATTATAAAATCAGATTCAGGCTACTTTCAAATGTACTGACTTGGATACTTGGATTCTTTTTTTTTTTTTTTTTTAAATGAGACCGCAGTCTGAACAGTCAGGTCGCATAGAATGCGACTTTAAAGTCATCCTGTCACACATTGCGCTGTTTTGTAAAAGAAAGTCCCACAGACGGGGGCAGGAGAGAGAGCGGGAGAGGCGCTGACAAATGTGATGAAATGCATTTCTTGCTATCCGAAGTCTAGAAAGAAATCTTCCTCTGAAACCTGTAACATCTCGATCCCACCACTGCTGGCTTTGACACCGCATCCACGTTCTCCTCTGCATGGACGTTGCGGTGATTGCTCAGCATCACTGACGTTTACATTTTCTTTCTCCTCTTCCGCCTCGTTAACGACACACGCTCACAGATTGTTTTAATCATTACACCACAGACTAACGTCAGACTGGTGGTTGTCATGTTCATGTCTGAGCTGTTCACAAAGCAGTCCGTGGACAGGACCCATGTTTAAGATGTAATGACAAACAAAAAAAAAAATCTGATTTGAGCAAAAAATTGGAATTGGGCATTAAGGCCTGCAGTGCAGAGCATAGCTTTACATATGAGGCTCGGGAATCAATTTGTGTTTGTAAGAAATGACAGAACCTGGGTGAAAGTGGTCTCTGCTCTGGAAAGACGGAATGCTGGGCACACGTGATGAAATTCTGAACAGCTATAAATTCTCTCCTGTTTCGACTGAGCGGAGCTCGTCCAGACACGTCCAGGGGTGTGTCTGTAGCACATACACTTGCAGCAATCCTAAATATCTGACACTGAGCTTCAAAGCAAACAAGCCTAAACCCCCTTTTTACATTCAGAGTGCAAAACACAAGGTTCCTCAAAAGCCTATGAATAGGAAGCAGGTAAAATAGCAGCCGTCTGCATCGTTCTGACTGATGTTTTCGTCCATTTTCAGACAAACTTCTTGCTCATGTCGGATAAACATGCCATACCGATGTGACAGCTGTATTTTTCCACTGATTAGCTACATCATATTACACTCAGCAGACTACGGCAGGATGAAGAAAAAAAAAAAAAGGTTTTCAAGCTTTGGACATGAAATGAAGAAAAATGTGAGAAAACGGCAGAGTGAGACCCTTTGGGATTCAGCGTAAGTTCCAGTGGATGAGCAGAAAAAGACAAACATCAAGCTGCTGGCCTGCTTCTACTCTGGTTACAGTGATGTGACAAGAATCACTGGTATCGAAGGGAACGGCTGACACTACGGCTATGACGGTGGATAACTGGACCCAGCGCTCTGCATGCATGCTGTAAGGCAGCCATCGTCTCTCGTGAGTGGCCGGCCAAAGACTGCGGCTCTGAGCCAAAGCCCAGGTATCACTGCTGGCCTAAACGCCTAGACAGGAAACAATGGAATGTGAGCAGCTATGCTAACTTCAAATGACAGCAGAGGGGTCCGTCCCTCTGCAAACATGGAGAGGACGGAAACACACCGGCAGGTGAATCACGCCACTTTACAGGACAAATACGACACTTGTCAAAGCCCTCACTGGTCCCTCCTCCTGTCTAAACCGTGGTACTGATTGGCCGTGGTTATCAGACCAGATCACCACTGGGTCACAAAAACCTCAGTGATTCACAGCCATGAACTTTGCCTACAGCAAATAGCTTTTATGACACCTTATCTCCTGCACATGAGAGCATTTTCAGCAGGCACTGGACAATACATGTGTTGTGTAACTGTGTGCAGCAGTGTGTTTAGCCTCAGTGACACTGCCTGGCTGATACACAGTGGCACACACATTTACATCAAATCCCAGTTTTTCCAAGCAGCCCATTTGTCTCTCAGTGAGTCAGCAAGTTGTAGGCACCTCTGCAGAGCATCAGGGAGGGTCTCACACACACACACACACACACACACACACACGCATGCACGCGACAGTAAGGGACATAAACCTCCTCTGGGTACGTGTGTGTCTTTCTTCTTGCCCGAGGTTTTAATGCTATTAGCTAGATTTCAAGTGGAAGGACATAACCTATAGCAGTGACGAGCTTCACCCCCAGAGACTATTAATGTGCCCTGCTGCCATCACAGTGGGATAGTTTAGGACACTGTGTGAAATTAGCAAGAAAGCCTAAACATGCACACACAGCATCTGGTTGAGCGTGTGAGTGGAAATGTCTTTGTCAGTCTTACAACGGCCAAGTAAAAGGCTCCTTCAGTTGGACAGTCCTCTCCAGGTTGTCCCTGCTTTGACTGCTGAGACAGTACGAGATGGAACAGTGCTAGAAAACCTACGGGGGCTAAAATCCTTGATCCACACTCTCAATAATGCAGAGCAACGTCTCTTCAAATTATTGTACAGAAGCAAAGTGACAACGGAATTTAAAGCCCAACTGGAAATCATCCATCATTGAATGATCATCATATACAAAATGCAACACGTATTTTTACATTTAAACAAAAACCTTCACACTTGTACTTGTACTACAATTCAGCGGCATGACAGATCACAGACAGGAAAATAAAACACCAATCCCAAGCAAATGGACACAAATTCCACCTCCAAAGAAAAAGGCATGTGTAAGGGCATTGTGAGTAGGTGTTTGTCTCCCATTAAACTAATTACTTTGAAAAAAAAGGCAGCCTTTATACAACCTGCACAACTCCTGCGGCACTTCACTATACTGAGGCTGCTCTGTGGAATTTTTCAATTTTCATGTGCAAAGGTTATGAACAGCTAAGGTATCTTTCTGCCCACCATTTCTATTTAGGTTCTGGTCTCTTGACAGAAAAATGACTCTCCTGCAAATCACCGCTGGGGTTTCAGGGACCTTGATGCAATTCCTGGCACCTCTGTACATGTTCCAGAGGACAGCAAGATGCTCAGGTGATGATTAATATGCCAGTGGAAGTGTGATCCACAGCTGTCCTTCCAGAGAGCAGAAGATAAAGTACTCACTGCAGTGGCAGACATGGGCGACCAAGTCAAGGATAAGAACCCAGCCGTCGCCAGAAATAGCATTCTCCCTTTTTGAGAGCCGTAAAAATGGCCTGAAACTTCACAAAAACGCTTACAAATCCAATTCTAAACTCAATTTCTGCTCAGCAACTGAACTGTAACCACGCAATTTAAACTAAACACACACTCCAAACTCATGACTGTCAATCAACGTTTGGCCTCTTTATGTCCACATGCTGCTTTGACCGCCGGAAAATATGGACGAGCCAGAGTTTCTTCCCTTACCCACCGCCAATGTTTAATCGCACGTGAACATTCACAAATAAACATTTTTAAACTGTTCAGGAATCAGTTCTTTTCTCTCTCAGGCGCACACACAGTGACGTCATCTGTACAAAGAGTAGAGAGGGAGGCACAAGAACAATGATGGGACAGAAAGAAGAGAGATGAGGGAGGAGATGAAGACCCGAGGTCCTCCACACACAGGGTGAGCTGCCGCGCGCGCACACGCACACGCACACAGAGTGTTACTGGGAAGAGACGGGCGGGAAAAAACAAACTGTGTTGTGAATCCTGGTGTCACAATTGAATCCTGAATTCATCCTCAGCCACAAACAAAACAGCAGCATTGGAGATCCATGAAGCTCAAGCACAAATTTAAATATCAGGTCAGCCCACTTAGAAAGCTCCAGCTTCAAAGGGTTTGTGTGTTAGATACCCGTCTGGTTCGGGGTCCCACTCTCGTTGCCCACACTGCCGTTCTCCTGCTGGGCTGACAGGGTTTTCAGGATGACGTGGGTGGCCCCGAGGCGAGGCAGCGTGACGTGGGTCAGGTGAGGGAGCGAATGTTTCTTGGCAAACGTCTGACTGGTTTCCCTCCGCTTGCGCAGGAAACCGCCCTCCGGGAACAGCACTATCCATTTCCTGTCACGGCTGTGGTAATATTTGTCTAGGTGGTCTTTCAGGTAGATCAGCTGCTTGTCTCTGTGAGCTTTACCCTGTGTGAACACACAAAAGAAATCAGAAATCATTGGTGGTTTGCACAGTGCCCCTTGTTTTTGAATGGGTGGTTTTTCACAGTTATTAGGTTTTTAGTTCAATCGCAAAGGGGACAATACATTTCAGGCTAAAGTCATGAACTGATTGTTGCTTTAATTTGAACACAAAACTAGAACAAAAAAAAAGGACAATTTTAGTTTGAATGGAGTCGAAGTAAGTATAAACCAGTTTAGTCTTACTCATTTATACTACACATGCATAGATATACAGTATATACATGTACACACATACACCACCAGTCAAAGGTTTAGACACGTTCTCATTCAATTGAATAAGAAAGTGGTAGTGTAGATATCCTTTGCACATATAATCATACTGCTGATTTTTATTTTCTTTCCAGAATGAACAGATCTTCCTCAAATATCACCTCTTCATATTTATTCATAAACTGTAATATGCTTCCACTGAGCTTTAGTTCCTCACTTAGACTGGTCCATACTTCCCCTCCATGAATGGAAACTCAATCTCTTCATCATTAAGCGTCAAGTTTTTAGATTTGACAGCTCCCTGAAATGAACATGGAAAGAGTTTTTTTTTCTAACAATGAGCAAGAGAAAATGACAATCTCAGTCTGAGCACCAATGATAGCAGGGCTAACAGGTAGAAAAAGAAATTAAAACAAAAATGATGGCAACTTTAAACGCTTTAGAGGGCAAAGGGGAGCAGGATTGATTTTCAGTTATGCCTAATCTATAGCCATTTTAAATGCATTTTCATAGCCAGGCTATCTGTCGTAAGCGCTCATGTTGGTTTCGCTTTCTGTTTGCCGATTCAAAAACACAACAATGGAGGAAAAGGTGTACGGCTGCAGCTATGTGATTCACACACACGTGGGCACAGAGACTGTAATCAGCACAGACCTATACCGTGTTGTACAGGAACGCACACCATCGTTACATCTGTTACAGCAGAGAAGACCTCTCAGAGCAGACCTTTGATTAACAAAACAATACTTTGACACCTGTCTCAGCAACCTGCTCAACAGAGCTTCTGCTGCACATGATTTAATCTAAAGGATTCTAAATATGAAGATATAACACCAGAGAGGCAATTTCTGACATTTTGCTCTTTTTGTACCAGACCTCTGACAGACTTTGGTAAACCTGAGCTGATTTCAGAGCCTGCACCCATAGGAACTGCCATCAACGGGTGCAGTTCTGCGCTGCGTGTGATGCTTGTCTGCTTCAATACATCGCCGCTTTATGAACTCAGTGACAATGCATGAAGTCATCAGCACATCATCTATAAATGCATTACTGTGATAAGGATACAGTAGTTTGTATCTATCACAAATGTCAGTATGATGCATTTTTGTCAGTGTTACACAGAAATTTCAGCAGTAAAAATCCAGAACTGTTTGGGTGCTGAGTGGGCAAGCCAAGTTTATTTATAAAGCTTATTCCTGCAACAAGGCAACTTTAAGTGCTTCATATCAAACAGAGGGTAAGAAAGATAAAGGGACACACACACACACAATTATTTAGAAAAGAAAATCAAGATAAAGCATTTAGTGCTTTAGGAATACATGCAATAGTTGAACAGAAGCCAAATCCTGCTGAGACATCAGTTCTTCTTTCTGTGAATTATTTTTCAGTTGTTTCTAACATTACCTACTTTTACATTTTTTAATTAACCTGAACTCTGGCTTAAATACGTTTTGCTACATTCTACTATGGATCTGTAAATGCATATACTTAGCGTGGGGAGCTTCAGATGAGGATGTCTCGCACGTGGCCGCACACGCACGCACACGCATGCACACACACACGCAGAAAAACGCCTAAGGGGATGACAGAAAGGACCGAGCCTGCTCACACCTTCCACCACAGCTGGTCTGTGGCTCTCAGCAGTGCCTGATGTGAAATTCCATGGAAAATCATTTCCATGACCTAAAAAATGTAATTCCCCTCTTCACAATGAACCACCATTGAGAACAATGCGGGCAAGTAATGCATTAATATATAGTAAATGATAAAAGTCATCTACCCTTCACAGACCCTACGCCGCTGTGAGCGTTTATACTTTTGCGTCTGTCTGTTTGCTTGCTTAACTTCACGTTGAGACTGTTTTTTTTTCCAGTTATCAGTGTTTTTTCTTAAACTAAAGTGAGTGGATCTTGTTGCCGCAGCAACAACAACGACAAGATCATCATAGTTTCCTCTCACTTTTCCAGTCATATTTTCAGGGTCTGAGAACTGGGAAAGTCACATGACGCACGCAGTCCAATCACAGTTGTTGACGTCTGTGTAGGCGTGATCATTTCTGCAGAAGTGTTCGACAGGCTAGGGTCTGACGCAAAAGCTTAAATCAGGCTTTGGAGAAACCAAGCAGATAACTGGATAATTTGTAAATTGCTATAGAACTATGCCCCTAAAATGGTGATGATATTCCAGGAATCCCCCAAGCAGTGGATACCTCAAAGGCTGCATGTGGCAGCCAGTGAGAACAGGCTGCTCTGTTCCAGCTGCCCTCACAACAAAGGGTCAGTCTGACCTAGCAGGGCTTCAACCTCCCACGCATACACACACTACTGTCCACTGCTGTTATCCTTCACAGAGGACGCCGTGGCCTTAGGAAGCCTACACACATATGCACCATCCAGCTGGGACAGGCAGATGGGTCGCGACTCCACTTTTGCAGAGTTTTGTAAAAAAACAGGCCAGCACAGCAGCCAGGAGCTTGAGTTGAGTTATGGCCTCAAGGGCTGCAATTTTAATCCTCACATCTTCTGGGACAAAAAAAGAAGAAACATGTTGACAAGCGAGAAAAAAAAAAAATCACTGTTTATTTGGCTTTCAGGCTAATTTGCTGAGAAAAAAAAACTGCCTGCCTGCAGCCACTCAGATAGGAATGTGTGTAGAACGTGAAGCAGACCGTGTCAATGTTCATCTTTAAAGAAAAAAAAAAAGGTGTGATGATGAAAATATGGTGTAGCAGCAACATTAGTACGTGTTTTAGGTGACATCTGAAGGTGAAGTCAATATTTGTGGGTTTCTTACCTGTCTTATGAAGAAGTCCCCGTGGATGAGGGACACTAGGCCAAAGTTGGTGTATTTGAATACATGGTCCATCAGCCACATCATCTTTCGTACCACCTGAGAAGGAAGATAGAAACCGTTACAAACCCTGACTAATATCGTTTGGTCTCTTATTGTCCTGATTTGAGCACCTCAGCACTTCCACCTTTATGACCATCAGAGATGGCAGCTTTGGCTCACAGTGGCGTCAGCGCTAAGAGGAGAAGTCCCACCAGGGATGCAGTTGTTCACTCAGATCAGCGTCATGTGTGTACAACATAGCTTGGCAAGCACCGCTGCTGTGCCAGCCACAGCTAAGCAACAAATACACAAAACAGCTGACAACACCCCACCCCCACCCACCCATCCACTGTTAAGTTGTTTTGAGTATCATACTGAGACGGAGGAACAGAGCGTGTTCGTGTTTGGACAGATTTCACAGACTGTGCTTCATTATCAACGCAAACCAGCTACTGCTACAAATCTTTGCACATCTTTGACTGAAGCCTGGACTGGAGGGTGTCTGAAGGAACACTGGGAGGCCTGCATGTACACTCACAGCTAGGTGCCTTTAAGCAAGGCACAGCCACCACCCCCACACATACATCCACAAACGGCTCCCCCATCCTGTGTGTGCGCTGTGTTAAAGCTGGATTTATTCTTCTGCGTTGAACGGACACTGGCCCTACATTGTTCCATAAACCGACGCCCGACGCTGTCAGGAGTGTTTATACTTCCCTTTTTGTCAGCTATCAGTGTTTTCTTGTTTAATTCAAGCAAAAGTGCCTGAAAAACCTTGTTACCACAGCAACTCCACCAAGATTGGCATAATTTTCTGTGCCTCAAGTGCCCTTGAGCAACACACAGCGACCCCCACCTCCCCACAAACTGCTCCTCCTATCCTGTGTGTGTGTGTGTGTGTTCCAACTGTGTGTTTGTTCACTGCCTCCAGATAGGGTAAAGGTCACGAAAATCCTGGTGTGACTAGAAGGAAGTTGCCTTCTGCCAATATTTGCATTTGAACACAGAGTGGACTGCTGTGCCTCCCGGTTGTCCGCTTGTCTCCACAAATGACTTGATGTGTGAAGACCAAACCTCCCGCCAGCCGTCTCATTCATCTGTAAGCGGGTTTTTACATGGTAATGTCTCTCTGCTTACCGTGCCCTTGTCTTGCAGGCACATCATGAGGGTGCACACATCTCCTGTGGATTGATGGTTGACGATGACCATGGCTTCTTCCTCAGAGATGGGCCGCACATCATCCCCCCACTCCGTAACTGTAGAGCAGAGCACACGTACTGCTTTCAGCTTGCATCCTTGAAACATAAAAGCACTTGAAGCTACAACTAACAATAAGAGAAAACAATGGATTTGCTCAACTTTGGCTTGGAGGTGTAGTTGATGTAAACAGCTTCAGTTTGTGTGTGTAACTAAACTCTCAGGGTGGTGGTCTACTTAGTGACTGCAGTTTTCTTCTTTACTGCCATCAGGTTCACCACAGAATTCTTCTGTGGACACAATCTCTTCTCTAGATTCAAAGCGGCCTGGATGTTTCCACTGCTCCTTGGAGCAGAGCGAAGGGATGCATTTCTCCTCACCTCTGTGTCTGCCCTCCATCACTCACTCGTGCCAAAATACATTTTCACACCGACATACTACTTTTCCCTCCCTCACGCTGCACAATCCACGCAGAGCCTCTTTGTGTATTTGGAATGAAGTGAAATCCAGGTTACAAAGGATCAGAGAACATGTATTTTTCCCTTCAAGTTTTTTGGTTGATTAAACATCAGCTAAAAACTGATGTTGAATGTTTCATTTACACCTATATGAGATATGTAACACCGACATAAATACTGCAACAACTGAACATGAACCTTTCAAAGCAGGATCCGCACATGACCTGTTACATGGAGACAGTTTTTGGTGATAACACTAAAACACTGATTTGGTTTTGCACAGGCACTAAATGTCCTACACTGAAATACCTTTAAGGGTAAAGCGTCATGTGAAATAAGCGAAAAATAATAACGTGCGCTTGGCATTTGGAGTTGAACTTGTGCACCGATTCCTTCTTTTCGGGGGCATGAATCTATCTTTAGAAAAGAGCAGTTCAAGATGAGTCTGCACTCCCAGTTCAAAGACATGATCATCAGGCTTTGTGTCAACAGACAAATCCATTATTGGACTTCTTGGTATGGGAGCGTCTCGCCTGAAATAACATTTTCATTTGGATGAGAGTAGGTGAGGTCTACATCCTGCTAGAACAGGAGATCAAGCTCATTTGCATGTCTGCAATCCATAAATAATACTTCCCTTTTCAGCACGAATCGCACAAAGCATCCATGTGAGAGCTGAACCGGGGCTTTGTTCGCTGTCAAAGTGTTATAAATAAAAAGGGAACAAATTTAGCTACAAGCTGTGTTTCTTTTGGCCATACAGGTACAGCTGGTGATGATCCAGAGCATGTTCTGGAAGACTCAATCTGAATGATGCATATGAATGCATGACTCCAGACACCAGCGTGACTGAATCGCAAACAAAAGGGCAATTGTGAGACAATCATATGCAAGAGGAACTTGTTCACTGACGCCTGGGTGGATCGATAATAGACAAAGCTGACACTTCAAAGACTGTTGTGGTGCGTTCCAATTGCAGCGGCTGTCCCAGTTCGGTACCTCGCTGTAACATAATTTCTGTCTAAAAAAAGATTTGTTTGCGTTTCAATTCCATCCCAACAAAAAAGCCAATCGTCACTAGTTCTTAGTTGATGAACATGTTACATTGTGGAGTCTAAGCACTAACGACTAGTGGACGGCAAAAGTAGTCAGTGACTAATTGAGTAGTCAGGTTGATGTCAGTGTGTGTATCTCACTGCATGTGACGCCACACTAAACAATGTTTAAACTATCACACAGTGAGTGCAGCTGGACACTTGTGCTCGCCCACCCCGCCAGCAACATGGAAGAAGCTGAAGTGACACCAACGGGCAACAAAAGGCCCACAGTTTGGGTACGCTTCACCCATGACACAACGGAACCAAAAAAAAAACAAAAAACAGTGACATGCTACAGCCACAAGCTGAAAGTGGCGCACCACTGTTCATCGCAGCTACCCACGTACATTTGATGTGGAAGCACCATTTGGACGTTTTGTGCAAGTCATAACTGACTGGTCAACTAGTTGTCACAGTACATTTATAGTTTATATTTGTATTGTATTTCTTTGTATTGTATATAGAATGCTACATTGTACTGTAGTACTATTGTGATTTTTTTATCATTATTGTATATAGACTATGCTATTGCAGTACCATTTTGGTGCTATTTGTGCAATTATTTGTACTATTTTGTGTTTCTTCTTCTTTTTATTCTGATTATTGATATTCTTCTTCTTATTATAATTATTCTCTATTGTACCTGGCATTTATAGTAGGCCGCAACATAAGAACTTCATTGTACAAGGAAACACATGATAGTTAATGAATCCAGCAGCCAATGACTTGTCCAGTATCAAAACAGTTGATAGTTGCCGTTCTAGTGGGGTCCGTGAGGATTCCCACCTCTATCAGTGACCGACAGCTGGGTTGCGTGCGAGACAGACTGAGGGAGACGGAGACAGAGCAAACTGTTTCAGGGACAGAAAGCTTGAAACATGACAATGATGAGAAGTGTGTGGTTCAGCGCCTACTGGAGTGAATCTCCGCTGGCCTTCTGCTTTCACAAGTATCAACACTGTTGACAGGGTACACAACAGCTGCAACAAACGTGGAAGCATGGCCGGCGTTAGTTAGGGGGGGTGGGGTGCAGGCGCATATGAAAAGAGAACCGAGGAGATGTGTTGAAGGCTTACAGATTGTTTGTAATCATGAAAAGGGAATCCCCACAGTCCTGGGCGGGTCTGGTCAGCTCAAGATTAGTGTGATGCAAATGTTGCATCAACAACCAGGCCTTTACATGCAGAGTGCTTCCTCTCTACAGGGGAGTAAATAGCTCGTTTCACACAGAGATTTCACTGTGCTGCAGTCCGAGAAGAATCCACCACATTACACCAGCTGTGTTCATTTGGTTTCCTTCTTCTCGCTGCACAGTGAGCAGAGGCAGACACGTCATGACTGGAAGATCAGTCGACAACCACGTGAAATGTTGTGCTGCTTCGCATTAGTATATGTGCAAACAAGATTCAACCTGCTGACAGGTCACATGCACAGAGGGCGCTGTCAAGGACAGAGATCATTTTTGAAAAACGGAGTGAAGGTAACCAGGTTTTCACCTCTTCTGCTCCACTGTGTAAAACAACATTCCTCTTGAGCGTACGAATCAAGACCATACTTCAAGAAAAAAATGACACATCTGTGACATGTGGACAAGGGTGTCTGGGTGAACGTACCCTCGAGGCAATGGCATTTCATAAGGAACGTGCCTTGCTCCTCGCTGAAGTCCCATTGTTGCGGGAGACGAGCATAAATGATATCACAGAGATGGGTCATCTGTCAGATAGAATACATTAGGGAAATTGTCTTTGAGAGATGACACAGTTAGCGTAGCAGGATGACATCCATGCTGTAGGCACGGCGTCTAATCCGGTATCAGTGGTCAGCTCAGGCAACCCAGCCTGTCCTCCTCTCTCTGGAGGCAGACAGGATTCGGCCACCTCCTCCTCTAATGAAGCGGCCCTCGCTCGGGTGTTAGCGGCTACTAAGGAATCACACACGCTGCAGCGGACCTACTGAGGTAATGCAATTCCCACTAGAAAAATACGTAGTACACAGTGCACGACATGCTCTAGAGGAAGACCTCTCATTCAAGAGGCTGCGGACTGTAGAAGCCACTTGCACGAGCGCTGGAACATCTCTAAGCAACCAAATCTGGCTGCGTAGGAGAAATTGCCTGTATTTTCAGCAGCTTAACAGATTTCCATGCGGAAAAATTCAGGGACGCCAGAGAGCTGTCAATCAACAATGATCTGTGAACACCCACACAGTCCGGGAAAACGGTTCTGATCGGATCTGATCAAGAAACTGATAACCTATGTGGGTGAGGCGTAAATGAAGAGTTTCAGCTCCCAAGAGAAACGATGCACATGACATTCACTCTTTAATCGGAATTATGTACAGTGGGAACGACGTTATGATTGCATAAACACACTTCTGTCTGTTCTGTCCTGGTTTAGGTGCTATATGAAAGATTGCTAACTAGCTAGCGCCAGTCCATGCTGTCTCATTTTACCCATAGACGTGTCAGAGTCAGAGGATCTCTGAGATTTGGTCCAGCTGTTATATGGACATGAACTTCAGACACTTAGATGAGCCACCTCAGTCTTTTGAATCTACAACGACATGTGGCATTCCTGATAGTACAACTGTGTTTAAATGAGCATTGCCAAGTTTCTTCAGCGACGTGTTGTATGAGTGTGTGTTTGTGTATGATGTCATGCCAAAACGAATAAAACATGACAGCCTTCCAAATATAACCAAGAAATCAAGACCAAATCTATCCATGCAGGTATACAATGATACAGATTAATCAGCAGGTTACTATGTTACTCTGCATTTCATGTGGCGGCTTCAAAGAGGAACACAGATTCAAGTTAGCAATGCTCCACACATGTAATGTTCTCAACAGAATTTGTGATGTCTGATCTCTACCAGACCACCCACTCATGAAACATGCAATCAAAACTTAATCCTGCAGGCTTTAGTGCACCTGTTTGAGCCCGGTGTGTGTGTGTGTGTGTGTGTGTGTGTGTGTGTGTGCCCTTCTTTAGTCGACAAGGAAAAGGGGTCAGGTCACATGACAGCACAACCTACTACAGATGCAGCCTGAAAAACAGCACAACAATTCCTATACTGTACTATATTTGTACTTTACGTGTCTGTGGAAATAAAGGAATGATTGGAATTCTTGGAATCTTAGTCTGAATATGCATAAACATTCTTAGCATTTCTCCAAGTTGTCATGGCAAAAACAGTTGTTTTGACAGCTGTAGGTTTTAAGTCAGTTTTAAGATCTAGTTTTTTTAATGCCTTCAAATTGCTTTTACCGTAATGGTCAGAATTGGGAGGCAGTTTAAATTTCAAGATCAGGCAGTTTCCCTCAACTCTGTACAGATGGGTTTGAGCGCATATGGAAGGCTCGCTTGACAGCTCCGTGTGAAATTGTTACCGATGCTATCTTTAGTACCTATCAGTCGCGCCCAATGACATGACAGGAACTATCAGGTGTACCATAATGTATTTCACCACCATATTTGAACGCTATCTCCACCAGCTATTAGCTAACACCACGTGTCAGCGCTCTGCTTCTTTTCAACGTGTTTACCACAAAGTCTGTGGTACTGGAGTGGACTGCTCAGACTATAGAGATGTGCATGACAGCTGTGCAATGTAAAGTTACTCTGGATTCTATTTTCGGCACATATAAGGCATCACATTATTTCATGAATGTATTTTGATGCTCTGTTTAGTAATTCAAATTTGTCTCACTCTAAAAAAAATACAAACAACACTGGGGTAGTTGTGGCACTACAATCAAGTTTTGCAATATCAGTGGCACTCGTTTCAGTGAAAATGTGGTAGTGGATGAAAAGAGGAGCCCCAACACGCCACACAGACTGTATTTTAAACGGACATTTTGCCTCAACACGCAAATGCAAGTGTCTTTAAACTGATATTACAGTGCCATTAGCTTATATAATAAAATAAACACACTGCGGCTTGGGAAGGGGTTTATGACCTAATGGTAATTTAAGCAGACAGGCTAGCAGCAGCAGTGCAGCCATATTTGCATGGCCGGGGTCAACCTGTTCCCCAGTAAACTCTGGAGCTTTCAGAGGGATGATGCTCAGTTGATTTAGTCACAGACAAATGATTAGCATATTGCTGGGTAGTAGTTGTACAACCATTGAGACCAGCGCAGCCGTCAGCAAAGCAAACCGTGCTTCAGTCATGACAGTTTAGCAGCAATCAAAGGTCATAAAGTCTGAAGTCACTGTTAGCACTAATGGACTTAGCTGCTATTCATGAGGTAATCTGTTTGCAAAGAGGCTGAATAAATTCTCCTCTGATCAAACATTGCTGAAATCAACTCACGAAGAAGCTTATCTTGGCACCTAGTAGCCAAGATAAAGTCCTCCAGCTCCAAACTGCTGAGATGTAGGCACAGAGAGAAAAGCTCTCACTCTAGACAGTTGAGTGGTACATCTCCCACTGTCACACATACACTCACCTTTGCCCTTAATGTAACTAAGCCTCTGTGAGGAGCTTTAGATGTAACTTCTAATTCAGGAGATGACTCATTGACAGGATACAGACAGTGTCCTTTTGTACAAAAACAACCGCAGTATAAAATAGACAGAACATGTCACTGTTCACCACGTTCTTCTTTCCACGTGGAAGTGGGGCTTGAACGTTAAGGTCCAGATGCAGAGCAGTGAGGAACACTAACGACAGGTAACAAGGTGAAAAAGAGCCCGAGTGTCAAAACACTGATTGTGACTCATGCAGCCTGACTAGTGAGCCTCTGACACGCTACTTCTCCAACACTAGAAAAATTACTCAATTCATATTATGTTGTACCAATGCAAAGAAAAACAAGAGTTTGTCTACATGCTAATGATTTTGTGCTAAGAGTTTTGTTTGCCTGCTTTTTTTTTGCCAGTACCTGCATCCAACCTGAGGACACTGTCACACTATTATGAAGAAAATCAAGAGTGTATCAGATTTTAGGACATTTCTGGGCTTTCAAATCAAAAAGAAAGTGTTTCTGTTCACATTGTACAACTAGTTCAAGTTCAGCGTCACACACAAGGACAATTAGTTGACTGTTGGCTAATAAATACAAGGAGATGCAAAGTGTCAGAGAGAATCTGACTTTGTAATTTAGGTCAGATTAATTCTGTTTGAAGTGTACGGTCATTTGACAGCTCCACAGCGCTGCCAATCAAAAAGTTTGTTCTACAAATTGTCGCGACACAAGACCAGGTGTTCTATAGGCAGCACGCACTGCATTATTAATCGGAGTGCCTTGTTTCTCCCCATGTGCACCACTTAGCCATTTGTAAACATTTTGCTCACAGCTTTGTGAGACCAAACACCGCTGACTGCCTGAATCACTCAGAAACACAAAGCCCATCAGCTGAGATAAACCAACTAACACTTAAAAAAAAATGCTGCTCACCAATCAAATTCTGAGCATCCATTCACCATACTTGGAGAATCAAACAATGCTGTTATTAACTGCTGAAAGTATCAGATGTAGCAGAAGTAGATGAATAATCATGTGTGCTTTCAGGGTAAAGTATCCATTCTCTATTCAGCATAATTCTAAAACAAACATTTCCCTTTCAATTTCATTTACATAAAGACTTCATGTAATTTTAGCCATGACATAATAAAACAATAACAAAAGAGATTTATGCATAGGTTATTGTGAAAAACATACCTTGAAAATCTCAAGAGGGTTTTACTACATACTGGCTGCTCTTCACATTAGTCACTACTGTTGTTTTTGTACCAACATAAGAACATTTTAACATTAGTCTAATGAATGTGAGTCACTAAACCTGAAGATCTTTGTTCAATTCATCATTCAAGGTAACAGCAAAGACTGCTGGCGAATACGTGATCCAGTCACATTGTTTAAAATGTATTTAAATATGTATTTGTATTTTATCTCCAGATTGTTAGGGAGTGTTGTTAAATGATGCTTTCAAAATCTTTTTAAAAAGTATATTTCTTAGCAAAACGGAATTCAGACTCTGGGATTTCAATGTACACAAATGAAAAGCATAATCTAGGTGTGAGGGGCACCCAAACAATAACAACATCCAAGGAATGAATCCATCTTACCTGTGTAACCTGCGATCCAGCCCCATGAAGACACCATGGCCAACAGCCATTTAAACATGACTCCTTCAATGTGCCAGAAAGTGGAACTGTCCCATATTCTCAGCGGCTGGAGGACGAGCAGGTATAAACAGTAGGACGGGATGGCTACACAGTTATTCAGGAACATAAACACGAAGCGGAGCACAGACGTGAGCAGAACCCAGCCCAGTTTGCCGGCCCCGTCCAGGAGCTGTGCCATCGTGATGCACACCGTCTGTGGAGGAGACATCAGTTAGCGCACAGCTTTACGATACGAGCAGCGTTATCAGTGCTGTAAACAAACCGACCGACACTGGGCATGGTGGAGAGACACAGTGCCACCGGTCTGACGCCGACTCGAAAATTTTAAATATAACACTCGTTTTGGTGGTAATTATCACCTTATTGGTTGTTGTTTAATGGGGCTTGTCGTTGGTGGCTGTCTTTGCCAGCTAGACACAGTAAGACGTGGACAGGACCATAAAAGGACCAGTACTCCATGCCATGCTAAGCTAGCAATAGGTAGCGTTAGCATAACGGGAACTGGTATGAGGAAACGTGCCAGGTGTGTCAACCAGTGGAATCGGAAATGACTGCGAAGCCCAGTGACCCGTGTGCCATGTGTGGATGGCTGCTTCTGTATGAGACATGTAAGAAACGTGAATTCTGACGCTGGATGTGTGTGAAGGCTAATGCGATGCACGACCTCAGTGCATCCCTTCAGGCAGTAAGTGCCACCCTGAAACTGAGTTGTAACTTAGTCTGGTCACTCGAGTTACTCACCCGATTAACGTTAACGTCACTGGAGCATCCAAACACAGTCAAATATGGAGCTGACGCCAACAGCCAGACCGAGAAATATGCCGTCACGTGTGGCTAACCCGAACGGTTAGGTAGCTATTTTGCTAATTGACATGGTTAATTGCTATCAAATCCGCGGGTCAGAGCAATCCTCGTGCCATAAAACTACAATCGCATCCATTTAGCTAACAATATCCGGGGTGCTGGCGCTGGCTGAGTCCCGGTGGGCACCTTTAGCTCGCTAGCTAGCTAGCTAGCTAGCAAGCAACTCCACTTGAGCGTCGCTGGCTCCATCTCAGTAGGAGACACCGGGATAATTCATCTGATGCATCATGATCATCGTCGTCAAGTTAGCTAGCTACCGAGCCCCCATTAGCGGCTGTGTACGCGAGCCGGGTTTGGCTTGAGACAGACGCCGGGTCGCCAATCGTCACATGAAGCAGAAATAGCGATTGGCCATCAATTGCACCGGACAGAGATTTTCGTTTGTAGGTTGGCAGCAGGACCCGTTATCTGCCTCCAGAGCCCGTCTCACACCGCGTCAGCGCACACGAGGGAACCGGAGGGAACACGGAAATGAGTCCCGTGTGTCTTCAGAATAAAAGCTTACACCAAAAGCGTTTTCTTGGGGACATCAAGTCTTTTTTTCCTTGTCTGCAATTTGAATTTTCACCCCCCACCTTCATTAATCTTCCAAATGTTAATTTTCTTATTAATCATAGACCTTTCACCCTGTTAATCTAACTTACTAGACTGCAACCCATGCTCAAATTCTCGTTAAAATGTCTACAAGAAGCGTTGTATGAAACAGAATGGATTGTTACTAGATTACATACATGACACAAAAATATGTAAATCTTACAATGCTAAAAATGATAATTTAAAGTTTGGAATATATTTTGAAAAACCTAACCGGAAGTTTACCTTCCACTCCTTCCCACTTGATTGCTCTGTGCTTACCAGGCTTTATCCGCTAAGTGCGCAGGCTCTCTGCAGTCAAACACCGATGGGTTTGTTATTTACAGAGGAGTTGTATTTCTCATACTGTTAGAATAATTTCATTTGAATCAGAGATGAAATCGTCTTAGTTCCGGCTGCAATGACGAGCTCTTCACAGATTACATCATCAGGATGGGTACGTGAGGTCACTGCTAACATAGATATTCAATGTTCCTCAATGTTCTATTCTAAAACGATGACCATTTGAGCAAAGCTTTCTTCTCCAACATTGCGGCATGAGGATAGTTCACGAAAAAATAGATGCGATGAAGTATGATGTAAAATTGTGGATTTAAGTTAATATAAAACTTTGTGTAATGTTCTAAAAATAATACCAAGTGTAATTTGGACTACTGCATAGTCTAAAATTGACATCACAGATTTATTGACTGTAGAGTGCCCCCCTATGGTGGCAATCATTATGGCACTTCATGTAGACTAGACAAGGTAAATCCAATGACATGCAATTATAAATTGTCCTTGAGACTACTGCATGAACTGTTACTGGATTAAATATGTTCTGGCCATTTTGCATTATCTGGGGGTTGACTTTCATGCTGAAAGTCATCACCTTCAGATGATATGAGTCTCATACTGTGTGGAATGACATTGAGATGATGTCAGTGTTTCCATGTTTTACCTACGATGCGCTTGTATGTAGAAGTCTTATTGTTTAATCCGTAGAAAAATATGTATGTACACAACACAGGTTACACAAGCCATAGCAGGAAATGTACAAAAGCTGATCGTGGGTTTCAACAGCAAAGCATAAAGAACACATACATTAGAAGCGGGCGAATGCACCCCTCGGTGGGACAGACTGGGCTCCACCCTGCTGCATTTGGTGTCGGAGTTGCTGGGAGTAGGGATCCTCCAGAGACTTGACTGATACCGTCATCTTTGGCCCAGTCTTCCACTCGATGCCACTTTCATCCACCACAGAGGCTTCCACGTTGACCGTGTGTGTCCCCAGGATGGAGAAATTCAGCAAGAACTGGGTGCTGAAATAGTCATTGTGCGGCTCCACCTGCTGCTCAATCTCATTAGTTTTAGTGTCCAGTGGAATCTGAATAGGGCAAAACAGAACACAGCAACCTAATTCAGAATGAGAGACAGTCATGATCGTGTGTTCTATGAATAAATGTAATAAGTGTAAATGTAAATAAGTGTGATAAATGTTATGTAAATGGAGCAGAGGTGGGAACTTTTCATTCCTTCTGTTCATTACAGATGAACACAAAGGCTCCAAACCTTGTAGTCTGGTCCTGTCTTGCTCTGGAGAGTGGAGGTGACATTAAGACAGACAGACTGGATCTTTCTGAAGAGGCCTGGGCTCGACCCGTGCTGCACCACCCCCTCCACCTTCAGAGTCAGCTGCTGGCTGCTCTGCACTGGGATTGGCTCATTTGGGGTTCGTGGCGATGGAGAGAGGGCGAGCTAGAAAAGTATGAGACATAGAAAGAAGTCAAGTCTTTGTTGAACGCCACATGTTAAATCAGACTCTGCAGCAGATACATCAACCAAAACGCACTGCACATCTATGTGAAGGTCTACGATGACAGCGGTGGGAGGAACGTAGCATCAAACAAAATAATGGACACAGAGGTAGAAAATCAGCCAGCAAATCCACCTTAGATAACTTATGATAAAAATAACCAGGGCCACAAAGATGTGTGGCCATTGCTCTGGGAAATTTCACAGCAGCAGGAAGCAAAGTGAGTTTTCTTGAAACAAACGTTCATTTAACACATGTGCAAATCTGTTCGACATACGGGTGAAATTTCAAGTTCAACTTTCAACGGTATTTGGGATTCATTTGAGCCTGCTTTTCAGCTTCTGTTTATCATCACGTTCCTGCGTTTCTATCCTGTGATTATACTGAGTTGTTACCTTGATGCTGGTTAACTGGAGCTTTTGGAAGAAGTACCTCTGGAAGGACATCGGGACCTTCAGAAGAGCAATGACAGCGTCGCACAGACAACCTGTGTGCTGAAGGGACAGCAGAGCACACGTTACATCCACCAACGCCAGCCCGAGAGCCAAATATCTCCACTAACTACAGCGACACACTCATGCAGTAATATCCTAAACGTTAAAAACACAAACACATCCTGATCCTATCGTAAACTCGGCCCATGAGGTTACGGTCCTGATCATCTTACTAAGTATGAAACAGGAGGGTGCTTCTTGTTGAGGTTCTCCACTTCCTCAAGGACAGAGTTGAAGACTGACATCAACCGTCGTTCATATTCACTCTCCGTCTGAACGGACCCATGGGTGCCATACTCCTGGAAACTAGACGCAGAGGGAGACCTTCAGTCAGATGAATGCTTCCGGACTTGTTCATCTTCTCGCATTTTATCAACTAAAGTCATTTCACACATCCTTGTGTTCCACTTACAAAACAGGCTGGTCACAGCAGGAGCACGTCCCCTGACGGTGAACATCATGCATATCAACTACGCTGACATTTGCCAAATACTCTGCAGCGATCTACCACATGGAATCTGTTAATCCTCTAAAATGTCACAGCAGGGGCAAACTCAACAGAGGCACCAAAAGAGAGAATTTTATTTACTACACAGTTCATTCCTCTGACGTTTGGTGAGGAAACACGCTGGGATCGAAAACAGATTCAAGTTGAAGGCAGATTAGTGAAAACTAGTTTGTTAATCATGCAATGAGGATGTAGTTTTTATATAAAACTGACAGAAACCAACCACATTTGAAGGTTCCTATGTTTGAATTTTGTTAACGAGTATATTTAAAATGAAATAAGGAAAATTCTGAAAATGTCCTCATTCCAGGACGAACAAACTTTGTTTTCATTAGATGGGCCACGCTCTCACCTGGCTGCCTGGGGGTCGAGTATCAGAGCCTCTATCACATGGGAGACGAGCAGACAGCTCTGCTGCTGTCTGAGCGGACAGTTAAGGAGGAACACAGCAGAGCAGGGAAACGTGGTTCTCTCTGTGCTACGGCTTCACGTTCAAGGATACAACTCCACATTACGCAGGGTGGCGTAGTCAGCGTCAAACGACGCCTGGTGCAAGTCAGCGTAGCGAGCAGCGAGATTCCGGAACTCATCCATGCATACTTTCATCTGGAAGGAAAAGCAGATGCAGCCGTGATGAAGTGATTTAAGGACGGTCGCCAAACTGATAACATGCAGAGACTGCTCCATTTATTAGTTATTGATAGCATTCTAAAAGAGGAATACTTTTAAACATGAATGAAAAGGAGCAGAGAGAATAATCTTACATCTTACAACTTGTCCCTCCTTTACGCAACATTACTTATAAAAGTTGAAATAAAATAAGGATGATGCTCTGTTGATGCTGGGACACATTTCATATTCAGCTAAAACAAATAGTTTACTTGACATCAGACACGACCTTAATACATATCACTATTTTCTCAAAATAATGACTTTAAAACTTTTTTTAATATAGTAATGGATCAAGATTGTTTATTGTTCTTGTTCCATAAACTGGATCTGTTCATGGTGATACATCTTCTTTCAGTTTGCTTCTGAAATACGTTTTTTTTCTTATCTGTTCCTTTTCAGTCATAATGACCTTTTCTTTTGACTTCTTGAGCACACAACAGAGTCAAACATCATTGTACCAAACCTGACGACAGACCGGCTCGTAACAAGGACTCCCTCCCTGAACCTCGGTCTATCTGCGGTTTACCTGGATGGAGATGCGTCCGCAGCGCTGTAGATCATTGCCAGAGGTCATGGCGATGGTGGTGGCGATGGCAGGAGGAGGGCTTGTTTTCAGGCTGTTGCAGGTACAAATGAGCTGCGACAGGGCCTGCAGGGTGTCGATCCGCAGCTTAATGAACTCACACTGGAACGTAAGCGGACTTAGAGGAGTGCTGGCAGCCTGGAGGGAAGAATTAATCAGATAACTCTACATTAACGCGACAGTTGCACAGGTCTCAGTTAAATTGGCGAGATCCAGTTGGCTGTAAATCACTTTAATCCATTAAGTGTCTGGGTTGCGGTGGAATCAGATGCAGTAAGACTATGCCGAGTGTGAGTGTCTTAAAGCGACTGGCAAAGGTGTAGATGGCTGCTGGCTGACTGACCGTGAGGGAGGCGATGCCCTTTTGGTAGGAACGCAGGGCCTCAGCGATGGCGCTCATGGCGCCACTGTAGTGGCCGTCCTCCATGTGACTCAGGCACTGCTCTGCCTGGGAGAACTCCTTCAGACTGTTCAGCCAGAAGTAGAAGTGCTCAGATGCTACGCGGGTCCGCAGGCTCTGGTAGAGCTCACTGGAGAGCTCGTGACATCCCTGGGAATTGACAGATTCTGCTTCAGGTGACAGGATGACAGATTTTCTGTAGTGGTTTCGATGAAGAAGGAACTTTCCAAATGATCCAGTAAGATATGTTATGATATATGATATTTGTGTAACGATCAATCAGATACAGCTGTGCTTAAAGTGCTGAAACTTGCTAGACTCTCCTTTGGAAATCCAGACATTTAAGAAATTTCTAGAAATGTAGATGAATGCAGATTTTAACATGATCTAGATATTTTTAACTGATCAACACTTTGACATCGATCCGCCAAAGATCGCTCGGGTCAGAGATCGGAACTGGAACTGTGTCGTTGAAAAAGCACCAAGACTGCACCGACTCCACTATCATCGTCATAGTTTCATATCCTCATTTTAAAAAAAAGAGGGTACAAAAACAAATCTTGACGAAAAGGGATGGGTACGTGCCCCCCTACCCCCCACCCCCACATGCTCTCCCCAGAAGAGCCTAACAGGAGGTGAGATTACCAAACGGGAAGCTTGTCGTGCAATGCGGTACACCGTCCAACCGTTGGCAATATTCTCCAGCTGCTGTTTGATGACAGTCTTCACTTCAGCTGACAGAGACGACTGGCTGGCAACAAAAATCACTGTTGCCAAGGAAACCTGAGAAGGATCCCACAACATGGAGGGGGGAGAGATCTCAGATAAAAAGCGGCAGGAATACTGGAATACTGTGTTGCAATGAGAACACAATAATCAAGCATGAAACACAGACATTTGAAGCACCCGGTTCAGTTGTGTTGTGAGTGAGCGACCTCTCACCAGCAGCTCCTGCTGTTTGCCGGTGGAGGAGTGACTGGCCACTCTGTAGAGGTCCACCAGATCTCCCAGCATGCCATCGCCCAGCACCGGCAGGTGGGTGGCGATGGCTGCCAGAGCATGGCACATGAGAACGCGAGAGCAGTCGCAGGATAAGTGCAGCTGGCCGAGCAGGAATTCGACAGCTGATTGGCTGAGGTGGGGTCGACTTTTCAGCAGTTTCACCAGTGAGGTGAGTGCCGTCTGGAAGGGTAGAAGAAAATGTAAATCGGCCGCTGGTGAACATGAGGTGCTACATGTCTGAAGAAGACATACTTTGAGTGTGGCCTGTGAGCTGGTGCTGCTGTCCTGAGTGCAAAGCATCAGAAGGGACTGGACTCCTAAAACTGTGTCCTGCTCCAGCTGGACAATGTCTGTCGACGGAAAACACACGCGACAGCACTCAGCTTTGGCACAGACGTAGGAATGCCGGTGGGGTGAATATGATGAGCAGTTGGCATCAGAAGAGATGCTCCTCTAAGCCGCTGCCCGGTGCAACTAACCCTTTTCTGGACAGGAAATGACAATGTTCGAAAGTACGATGACCCCATGAGCCGCGACTGCCAGGTTGCTGTGGTAACAGCATTCTTGTGCCAATTTAACCAGGTCAGTGAGCCGAGGGGGAACGGAGGAACTACCTGAGAATAACGTTTGAAAGGAAAATGACAGAATTAAACACTTTAATGGTTTCAAACGGACTAATCCACAGTGTGACCGGAATTTCCAACCTACCTGTCATGGTACTGAAGTACTGCTTGATGGCAATGGTTTCAGAGAGGGTGGAGAGCACAGCCAGCATTCCCAGTTTCAAACTGTTGTACGGGCTGGTCAGTGCACATTCACATAGGGTCTGCAAGTAAAAACACAGATGATCTCTGGGCTTCCAACTACTGTGGAAAAGATCCTGCAGAGCATCAAGGGTGTTGTGTTCCACCTGAGTGTTTTCTTTTATCCACAGATGAGGAGCCTTTTTTGCCAGCAGCTTTAAGTCACTAATTGCAAGTCGCTTGACAGCCTTCCTCGGGTCATCCTTCAGGTACTGAAGGAGGAGCTGCAACTAAACGAACGAGGGATCGCAGGGGGAAAATCAATTTCATGTTTTAAAAGGAAAGCGAATGTAGGCTTTCAAGGTTTGTATTCATAACCGTGTCTGTTGGAGTTCACGGTCAGCCATGTTGGGTTAAATCAAAGGTAAGTAGCAAAGCCAGCTGCCTACTCAGCAAATATTCATCAGCTTCTATTTTATTTAAGAGCGTGTCCCCATAGCACACTGACACCAAGTGGTCCTACCTGCTTGGGTATATCAATGAGGGAGGAAGCTGCCAGCTGGGTAAAGGTGTGCAGGGTGACAATGACCATTGGGGTGGAGGGATACGAGTTAACAAGATGCTGCAGGAGTTCTCTGCTGCTGGATGCCAAGCTTGCATTGTGATGCATGTTCTGCAGCATTGGGATCAACTTCAGCTTCAGTTCCACTGGAGTGTCCAAACCTGGAGCAGAGAGATTGAGATATTTCAGCAACAGTTTGTAAAAGATTTGTAAACAGAGGCCGGGAATAAGGAACCTCACCTTGAATCATCTCACTGACTTTATTGCAAATTCCAGCTGCAAAGTCCCTGAAAACAGGAAACAGAAAAATCAGATTCAATCCAAATAAGCCAAATGTATATTATATGGTTTGTCTTGACCAACTTTGCATGCTTATATCCTTACTTTGACTGCGCAGAAAAGCTTGCAGCTGCAAATATAGCAGCCTCCACTTCCACATTGTCATGAGAGTCCAGACTCTGGCGAATCGTGTGGTGAGCATTTTTCCTCTCTGGGATGATGGAAGCCAGACTACCGAGCATTCTGAAGAGGAACCATTGTTGGAAAAGTGGCACAAAACAAATACGCATCACTCATTCATCCTGAAACATTATGACACACATTAGTATGTTAGTTATTATTACGATTTGAACTGTTGCTGCTTTACAACTGATTCAGGACAGAAACATGCACCACAGATATGTTCCTCTTTATTTGTAGAGACAATTTTAACAAACGCCATTCATCAACAAAGCAATGTAGTTGTCTGCATTGTAATTCACTCACACGATGTCTCTTTTACAATAACATGATGCTGTTTTTATTGGAGCAGTTCTATATACTGCGGACACTGTATATGTACAATGCAATGACCCATTTGTCATTACCTCAGGGTGATGGCTCGGGCCACAGGGTCGTTACTGTGGATGACAGAAAAGACCCTTTTCACAAACTCGTCCACATTGAGGATCTTTTCCAAATGCTTCTCACTCTGCTGAGTGACTTTCAGCACACAGAGCCGCAGGAAGTTGTTCCTGCAATCAAAGGAAGAAGTACATGAATACAGACTTGTTATAAGTAATTTATTTCACAACTGAATACATATTGAATTCTATATAATCAATTTTGTCTAATGACTGTCTTCTTAAGTCTGACACAGGCATTTCCATTCATAACATGTGCAAATGTTAGGTATGCACTCAGATGCCCGATTGGAATTAAAACAGCGCGGGAAGTCAGATAGTCTGATGTATATGGGATGCTCTTTTACAACCCTAAAGATCCCCTCTGTCCTTTACATACCCAAGTCGGAAGATGTCTGCGAGTTTGAGAAAGGCGGAGTTGATGAGGATGGGGAACGGGTACTTCTGGAACAGTTTGGGGAACAGAACCACAGCTTCACACTGTTCTCCGAGTTTCCCCGACCGCAGCCCTGGAATTTAACACGCCAATTTAATTGTGTCATGAGATAATTTCAATGCAAGACTAACCAACGTTATGGGGAAATCACCACATACACCAAACATAACGCACAACTCAGATCCATGCTAACGTATTAGCAAGCTAGCTAAGGCACCTTTATCCAGGTCCATGAGAGCGGAATTGGCGTCCAGTTCTTGTTCGCCATAACACGCCTCTGAAAGGAATGACCGTGCAGTAGAAAGCGACATTACGGTTTTGTTTTGGGATTTTACTTTAAACGTCAGTCTAACGATCAGCGACCATGAGCCGGCCCGTTAGCATTAACTGTTAAAGCGCCCGATCTTAACCAGTGTTGTATAGCAGCGGCACTTCCGCTTCTTCCCAACGAACTGATTTGTCGTTTAAATCCATACTGAAAAAATAAAAGATAACGTGAAGAAAAATGTGCTTTGTTGAATTAATGTGACGTATTTGATGACCTTTTAAATAATTCGGACTTTTTAAACGCCCTCTGATATTTAAAAGCTAGATTTTCAGTTATTGTTTCTGACAGGGCGTGTTTTTAGAGCGGAAACTACGAAACTGCATATCATGTACAGTGTGGAGATATTAGTACAGTTTGGTCTAATAAATCAGGGATAATAACATAATATTGCCATAATTAAATTCTTCTACTTCGCATATCGTTAAAGGGCCATTATTAAACGATGTATCATTTCATTTGGTGAAGTGACCATTTGGTAGCTAGTTTCCCTGGTGTATTATTGCTAACTTTACACACCGGAGGGTCACAATGGGACGGAAACGGAAGTGCCTATGATGCGGAAGAAGATGTCTCGGCCAATAGTAGCACGAGACGCAAATTTAGCGGGGTATTCGGTCCTGGTGTTCGGCATTTGTGTTCGCGGGAAAGAAAAACTGCGGCAACACTGGAAGACACCACTGGAAATCGATCTCTCATACTTAACAATATTTTACAAATAATAATAACTGAGATCGGCTCCACTGAAGCGCAGGGATGCTTTTCCGCTCCATTGTTGACAGACGACTCGGCCGCCAAAGGCAGAATGGTGAGAGAATCAACGTTCGAGTAGTGGATCGGCTATTGCTCTTTACAAGAGACCTTTGCCTAGCTTAGCATCGTGGATGCAAAGTTGATTAACAATCGTACATTTATTTCTAAGGTGTTTTAGTTTTCCCCCTCGTGATGTGTTAGGGTGTCTAGCAATCAAATTTAACGCCGAGGGGGGAAAAACGCATCCGTTGTTTTATTTTGTTTTAATTTGTTGTCTTTGTGAGTGTTAATGCTAACTGCGTTAAAAATCCGTACGTTGACAATTCAGTATTGCCTCTAGAAGTCCGATCTATGTTAAAGACACATGCAGGACTGGGCCAGATGTTTATTTGATGGTCAGTCTGGATTTGGAAAACTCTAGTAAAAGCTAAAATAATGCAAATGTCGTGATATTCAATGTAGTGACCTGTGTACTACTGCCATACATTACATTACACTTGTATTAAGACAGATTAGATTGTGTGAATCCATCGTTTTAGACATCAGTTCAATGAAATAATAGTATATGACTGTTCATATCCGTCTATGTTTAGCTGCTACTGGTTACAATCTGTTCCAACCATCTTGACTGCCAACTTCCCACTGTCCGATGGATGGATAGATGCTTTTATTGATTAACATAAATAAATCAAATATAAGACACATAGCTGTTCTTCAGGCATCAGCCATGCAAAGTATGATAAGATGTGGTGATACAGTGTCCAAGGTACGCATTGTTATATTTGACTGGATCACACATTCTCTTCCCAGCCCTGCCTGCTCACCCCTGGCCCAAATATCCTCTGAGCTCCCTCCTGGGGAGCTACCAGTGTGTTCGACATGATGAGCACATCTCCTACGGGAACCTGGGGGACTCTGTGCCCCCTTTTGGTTTAGCATTCTCCTCAGGTAGTCCACCTACATTTTATCAGCAGATAACACACATGAGAACAAGGGGCGGTTGGTTTTATTTCACGTTCGGGTCTTTCTACTGTCCCCAGTGAGGGAGATGCAGGATGTCCTTGCAGTGGCTAATGAAGAGGGCATCGTCAGGATCTACAACACAGAGAGCCGTGGAAACACGCTTCTTAAAGGTAGGTTTTCAGACGGTCTCTGGCTTTCTGTTCAATCGGCATGAAATATCAGTGACTTATGGTGTGTGTGACTGTTTGCAGAATGGCTGGCTCATGAAAATGCTGTGTTTGACATCGCCTGGGTACCAGGGGAGGCTCAACTGGTGTGTTACATTTACTCCATATGTGTGATCTTCTGTCAAACATGTTTGATTTATGTGGAATAGCATGTTTCAAGAATTAGAAGTAGTTTATTGTCATTACACAACAGGAAGGAACACTTCTCCTGTTGGTGCAAAGAATAAACATAAATATATTTGTTAATAAATAAATACAATGGAATGAATTAAAAACTATGCAAAAACTGCAATGAAGACATTGAGATCTAAGTATTTAAGACAAAACAACCTATTAAATGGAAGAGCGCTCCATGGAGAAGCAGCAGTATGTAGTGAGGATTCTTTCTAATTCTCAAAATAGAATTCCTAATAGCATTTTTCCACCCATTATGTTCTATGCAGTTTATTCATATTGCAAACCTGTTCCCTAAGCATGTTCGTGTATTATCTGCAGGTGACTGCTGCGGGGGACCAGATGGCCAGGTTATGGGATGTGAAGTCAGGGGAGCTGCTGGGCAGCTTCAGAGGACACATGTGCAGCCTCAAGTCCGTCACGTTCACGCCAGAGGAGAAAGGTAGATTTTTGACCTGGGACGTTACTCATTCATCTTCTCCCGTTGCTCTGGTTACGGGTCGTGTTGGAGCAGATTACGACTCTCAGTGGGTGAACCAGGGTCCAACCTGGACGAGTCACCAGCTCGCATTCACACCTACAGACAATGTAGAGTGACCAATTAACCTCAGCATGCTTTTGGAGGTGAGAGGAAGTCGGAGTACCCAGAGAGAACCCACACAGAGAACAGAAAGATCCCAGACCAGGGAGCTGTGAGGCGACAGTCCTAACCACTGCACCACCCTGCCTGGAACGTTATGCCCAGTTAAAACACATTTATTTCATTTGGATTTATATTCCACTGTGTGCAAAAAGAAGAGCTCACACACTGTCGGTCTTTTACTCTGCTTATTTATTACACCGTTATTTCAGCCTGATGGCTCATGGGACAGAGAGGAAACTTTGTGATGATGATAATAAGAATGATTATATATATGATTATATTATATATTTATAGCGCCTTTCAAAAAATTAGGTCAAAGTACAAAATATTTGAAAGCAGAAAGATAAAGTAAGTAAAGTAAAAACAAATAAAATCAAGTGTGAACAGGTAAATTTATTCATTGTGCACATACCAACATTGTCTGTTGTGACGCACAAACGTACACGTGGACAAATCATCATATCGCTGTGAAAACAATATGACTCAGCTGAGAATTTAACCACCAGAAAAGACAGAAATCACAGCAGGGAACCAGCTTGAAAGGAGCAATGAATGTGTATCAGAACAAGAAAACTACTCAGTAGAATGTGGTTCATCTGGCTGGTGATCAGGAAAAAACTAGACCGCTTGTTCATTTACACCTAATATTTATCTTTTTAACAAAGCTGTGTTTGTTCTTTCAATAGCTGTGTTCTGTACTGGTGCCAGAGATGGAAATATTCTGGTCTGGGACACCAGATGCAGCAAAAAAGGTATCGGTTTAATTCACGGCTTCATTCCCAGATGATTTGTGAAATTGTGTGTTTGATCATGCGTGGCTTCTTCGCAGATGGCTTCTACAGACAGGTGAAACAAATCACTGGCGCTCACAACAAAGCAGAGACAAACCCGCCATCTAAGGTGAAGAAGCGGCGCTCCAGCATGCGCGGCATGGCCCCCAGTGTGGTGAGTGTCCGCAGACAGACCGACTGGTGCGACCTGGAAAGGAGGCTGATCCTCACACTCATAATCTGTTTCCCAGGACAGTCAGCAGAGCGTCACCGTGGTTTTGTTTCGGGATCAGCACACCCTCATCTCCTCTGGAGCTGTTGATGGGTAAGAAGCTCTGCTGCTACTTGTTAGTACGATTCATGGAAAGCTTTTTATTGTCATTATGGTACAATTTCTCTCGTGAAATACAATAAAATGTCTATCTATAATGAAACAAAGGAGGGAAATATAGATATGTAAATTTGTGTGTGTTTATATACTGTGTGTACTATACTGTATATATAAATTTAACTGCATAAATAAATAACTAGCTAATGTACAGGTATTAAAATAAAAAAAGTAATAAACAAAAATAAAAATGTCATGAGTGTAATGTAATGAACTATGCACATCTAATTAAAATATCCAACAATGGTTTGTTTGTTTTTTCATTGTGTTTTTCCTAACCAGAGTAATCAAGATGTGGGACCTTCGGAAGAGCTACACCGCCCACCATCACGATCCAGTTCCCCTGCAGGTGTATCCGTACCCGGGCTCCTCGATGCGCGTGCGACTGGGTTCGTGCTGCACTCAAATGTTCATTTGTTCCAGTGAGTTCTGAGCAAATGACAGTGAATGAGAAATGCTTCTTGCATTGCAGGTTATTCTGGACTAGTTCTGGACTCCACAAGATCCAATGTCATGTGCAACTGCACTGATGACAGCATTTACATGTTCAACGTGAGCGGAATGAAAACCACCCCAGGTAAACAAACAACAAACAGGCAGGTTTGGTGCATGTAAACGGACAGAAATCATATTAAACTTCTTCCAAGTTTCATATGTTTAAATTCAGTCCATCCTTAACACTGAAATGAGAAAGGTTTTGCAGAATTTTCCTCGTTTCAGGACGAAGAGACTGTTTACTCACCCTGCTTTCTGGAGCGGACCCAGTTGAGCTGTAGTTTAGTACCTTGGCTCATCAGCAGATGGGGCTGCAAACTGGTGTCCTGAGATTTAACTGTCAACTGTTTTTTTAGCTTGAAAATGTTTAAGAGCGACCAGCACCACATCAGCTGCTCATGATGCAGGACAGACAGTCATTTAGGAACGCATTACAGACCAAAATCAGATAATCTGCGGCTACCAAGCGTGTGACTTTGTTCAATTAGCTCCTATCTTTGTCCCCGTTCCTCCAGAGGCCGTGTTCAGCGGCCACCAGAACTCGTCATTTTACATCAAGTCCACCGTCAGTCCAGACGACCAGTTCTTGGCCAGCGGTTCAAGTGACAACCACACATACATCTGGAAGGTACACTGGTCTTTTACGGTAACGTTACGCTGGTGTCTGGATGTTTTGGGATGACTGACACTGAACTTTCCCTCCTTCTCCTGGGTTCAGATCTCAGATCCTAAAAATCCTCCCATGATGCTTCAGGGCCACAGTGAGGAAGTGACGTCTGTTGCATGGTGCCCGACAGATTTCACTAAGGTGAGACAACCGTCACACACAATGGACTGTAGACAGAAATAAAACACACAATCTACTCGCTGTAGTGTTCCACCTCTTACCCATTGCAAAGAAATGATGGTCTTTTGGCAAGACGGTTGACGGTTCTCTCATGGCAGATTGCCTCCTGTTCTGATGACCACACTGTGCGCATCTGGCGACTTCACCGAGAAGCGGACGGAATGCAGTCCTCAGTTGGAGAAACCAATCTCGTAGGCTGGACACAGCTGAAGTCGCCTCAGAGTAAGAACTTTGTAAATGATTGCTGCAAAGTACAACGTGTCTGTGGAAGCAGTTCATGATAAAACACTGCCTTCATATTTTCAGTGTTTGATGTGTCTAATATGAAGTAAACATGCTCTTTTTCCCATTTTTTTTGTTTTGTTAGAGTCCTCAAGCCAAATGGAAACAACCCCTGCTAAAATCCAAAGGACAGAGGGTTTTGGAGAAGTGTTTTCCCCCCAGCTGGCTGCCACCGCTCCCTGTGGAGCCGCCTTACCTCTGCCCTCCAGCACCACCTCACCTGCCCGGTGTCAGGACACCAAAGCTGCCGCCGATCGCCAGAGAACACCGCGTTCCATCAGGATGTGGTTGTCCCCCAGCTGCGCCTCTCCCAGCCAGGTCAGTCCTGCTCTGCGGAGGATACTCAGCCCGTGTTCCCAGAGCCCGGCGAGCGGCGCCTCCACAACTGAACGCCGAGCCAAACGCAGGTTGGATACTGGAGACGCTCCATCTGCGAACTGCGCAGCTGCAGCGGAGTGCAGCTGTGTTACAGAACTCTTCCCCGCGGCAAAGAAAAGCCGAGCCCCGTCTGAGATCTGCTGCCCTGGTCAGGAGAGCAGTGAGCAGACGGAATGCTGCTCAGAGGAAATGCAGAGCCCATCGAGTCAGGCTGGCAAGGAGAATTGCTGTCCCACTGTAACGGACTGGCTGTCAGTGATGGGGCAGAAGATGAGGAGAGGTCAGGGAAGCCCTCACTCCCCCCGAAGCCCATGTGCCTCAAAGAGACAAGAAAGCAAGAGACCAGCCTCACCGGTAAGTCTTTTAGTCGAAAGCTGGATTTGAGCTTCTGTGTTGAATTGACGCAGACTCTTCCGTCGTAACCTTCACGGGCATCCGACACTTTCTTTGTTGTCTTCAAGCGACTTGGGAAAGTCACGTGACACAGTCCAATCACAGTCTTTGTCGTCCACGGAGGTCCACATAGCCACGACTCGTTTCTGGAAAGGTGCACGCTGTAGGCAACGTAGCTATGCTGTCGATTGTGACACAGAAGCATAAACCAGTCTTAATGTGGCCTGAAGCGTTGTTTTTGGATTAGGTGGAGTCAAGAACTGCACATACAGTATGTTATAGTAAAGTCAGTAAACTCAGATAGTTCTCATTTCTTTTCATTGTGCATTGTTGCTACACACACACACACCGTCTTTCACCTCCATTTCTGAGGAATGTTACCAGTCGAGAAAGTCAAGCTGGTTTGCATCATTCAAAAATCATTCATTGAAGAAAAAACGACTCCAGGCAGATACTCAGTTTGTTGACCTCACTTGTTGACCTCTTTCTTCCTCCAAATCTTGTGTTTCAGACCATCACCTCACCGCACAGCATGAAGAAAATCTCCACCTACTTCACAAGAAGGCTTACAGAGTGATCTAACTGTTTCAAAGTGGCTTTTTATAAATCTGCATGCTTCGAGGCTCTAATTTAATGAACCTGAGCTGCACACAGATTGACCACACAGTCACTCAGAATGTTTGATTCTGCACATTTGTTGTTGGGAGAGACTGCTTGTATTTTAAGTGGGTCATAGTGTTTTTCTCTGACATTTTCTGCTAAACACAGGAGCCTTTCGCAGTGCAAATATTTCATTTTACTCCAGCCAGGCAATTATATAATTAGCGATAATACTATTAGCATTTAATACCAACACCCATTTTAAGGACATTGTTCAGGAGGTGAAGTTCTGATCTATTATAGTTTTTTTATGTACATTGTTTCTTGAGCAAATGCTAAGGTTGTTTATATGTACAAAAATTGGTTTGTTTGTATTTAAGTGACACAAATTTGCAGTGGTCAGATGTATTAAACTGAAAATGTTCTTGTATTCAATCGTTCAGTGTTGTCCATGTGCTGACGTTATTAACAGTTTTTAAAGGCCATATCGAATTATTAGTCAACTTATAGAACTCTTTGACGTTTTGTTAATATCTGCAGTACACACTTTAAAAACAGTCTACACCAGGACTAAATGTATACATTTGACCGTCAATAATAATAATAAACGTAAGGTTTAAAAGGTATCGGTATATTAATATTAATACACAGCGTCACGTATTTGTTTTTACATGTCACATGTCACATGTCGAGGGTTCGATTTTCCTGCGATTTGGTTGGCTGAAAAAGTTTTCAGTTTTGTGTGTCTCCGGTGTGTGATTGGCTGATGGAGACGTCAGTCAAAGACCTGTCAGACTCAGCAGAGAGCACCGATCGTTCACCACACAGGCGACGGACAGAAGAACGGCTGTACTGGTAGTGCTTATAAGGCTGCCTGCATGTGGCGTTGACGTTTGGCGACTTCTCACATTCTTTCTTGCAATATGCGTTGTTTTTAGAGGCGGGATGATTGTTTTTTGTGCATAAAACGAGGAAGGCAGCGAAGTCAGTCGTTAGTGGACACGGCTAACTAAAGCTAAACGACACTTGGACGTCGAGAAAAAAATAACTTCTCCGCTCGCACATAGTTCGCTCGAAAGACCTGAGTGGAAGTCAAACTTAAATTACAACCAAAGATTCTGCTCAGTGTGTCTGTTGTAACGAAGAGTTACTCAGCGCATTTAGAAAGCGCATTCCAAACTTTTTCCTCGGCTGCGGTGAGAACTTGTAGCATAGTAACGTCAGCTAATTTTAGCAAGCTAGCTAGGTGCATTAGCTGCAAGCTCGTCGTTAGCCACGGAGCATCAGGGCTTTTCACAACCATCTCAGACAACTTTTCCTCGACACAGTTTTTAGGACATTTTGTAGCAAATATATATTTATATATTTCAGGCGCAACGAAGGAGCACAAAGTATCCGGAATGTAGAGGCTTATTTTTGTTGAACTCTGGCTCGTGTGTTAAAGTTTGCCCCGGTGTGTCGCAAAACAAATCACCTTAACGATGCAGTCCTTGCAGGCAGTCTGACCTCACTAGCAACCGACCATGTTGGACCATACGGAATAATTTCCGACTTGGACAAAAGACGATCTTCACATTGTGCAGTGTCCATTTGGAACACACCCGGATTTTAATTTGAACTCCAGGAAATACGAATTCTCTTGCCAGTGTATGTATCGAAATGTCGGCCATCTCTGCATCCGAGAAAGTGGACGGGTTTACCAAAAAGTCCATGAGGAAGGCCCAGAGACAGAGGAGACCCCAGGGCTCGTCCCAGTATCGCACCCAGAGTGTTCCGGTGGAGCTCTCCCCGCTGCCGCAGCTCAAAGGTACAGAGGCACCGTGATGCTGAACCAGACTGTTGTCTGTGTCCTTGTCCCTGCCAGATCCACATCGAACATGCATGAATAAATCCCACTGACTGCTCTCTGATACATTCAACGTGTGACTTGCAGTTTATGAACCTGTTGCAAACTACACGTTAGTTTTCGCAGTGTGCTCCAGAGGTTCACCTGTACCTGACACTGCCACGGTGTCAGGTACAGGTGTAGGTCTGCTGTAGTAATACTACCCAACCTTCATGTGGATGAAGGATGTGAGACTTTGCTAACATAAACCTCTGAGTTTTTACTTAGAAATTATTTCACTGTGAAGTTGAACTGGTCTGCTGCATGCGGACTGGAGCTTGGGGTTGGACCTTTTAACCTGACTAAAATTTATCTTTCTTGCACCTTCATTGCTAGAGAAGTTGGGTTGTTTTGCATTCTGGGTGACACAAACATGGAACTGCCACTTGTATTTCATCCCAATCTTTTCTGCCCTTTGTTGACTTACTCTGTGATTGGATTCTGACATCTACAGTGTTTCATAATGTCACCCATGCAATCTATTTCCACACAAACACAAGGGCTGGCATGAGCCTGTATTGCACTCACAGATCTGTGGTTGTTTGACTCTGCACTTTGGTACATAGAAATAGTAAAATTTGTTTTTTTTTCTTTTTTTCACCCCAAGCAGATAATGTCTGCACGCCCTGGCACCTGTAATTAAACTTTAACTTTTGGAGGGTCCTTGGGAAACAGATGTTTGCAGAAGTCATGGTAGTCCTTTGGGTGCCTGGATCTGCATCAGACAGACTGTAACTGTGGCTCACACCTTGATTGAGTTTCATGAAAAATGACCTGTCGAAGCAAGAAATAATAGCAAAGGTAGCAAAAGTGATAAAGGTTGGCCTAAAAGGAACTCATACTGTCTTTGTATACATGTTTATTACTTAAAAATCGTATAATAGTAGTAAGGGTTGAGGGTGTACTTGACTTTAGCTGTTAGCATACCAATTATAATCATGTCTGCAATGCGATGTTCAGATTTGAGTTGAATTTTAAGGTACAAAAGACAGTATTTTTCTTAGAAATACTAATATAACTTGTAGAATTACAGTTTAATAACATGAAATAATCCTCATGATTCCAGTTTCAAAGTGACCACTCATTCCTCAAACATTTATCTACGCAAAAAGGGCGTTTCAGAATCTGATGTGTAAATCTGGTGTTGTGTACATGCAAGTCCCAGCAACATACCAACCTGCCAGGTCTCATAAAGGTGCAGGTAAAATGTGTCAAAGGTTGGTGCCAGTGACTGCTTGAGCAGAAAGACATTTCACTCTGAAGCAGAAGGTTAAATAAAAAAACATAGTTCTCGAGCAGGACATATTACCAAAATAGAGCGTTACGCCACAGCAGCTTCCAAAATTGCCTTGAACAGCATGGCAGCAGCCGCTGCGTTGACAAGCATGAAAGTGACAGCCAAATAATCCCCTTTTCTTCCACTAAAAGCTTGAGGGTCCTCTGTGATTTGTGTGAGATCACAGTGACAAGCCCTGATGCAGAATTAAGTAAATTTATCTGTGTATTGCATACTTACTTGAACACAAAATGGCTAATATTAATAATGCTCAGGAACCGATCTAGTCCTTGGTATCACACACAGCACGCAAATCAAGTATGTGAGATCTGTTTGCAGTAACAGTGATGATCAATGAGACAACGATTTCTCAATGGTTTGAGGTCAGATAGGCACATTTTCACACTCTTCCTAGTTCTTTCAGAAGAATCAGGAGAGGTAGTTGTCAGTGTTTAACTTGAAAGTTAAACCGTGTTGTCAGGACAACATATATGTATTTAAGGGGCTGAATTGTAATTAATTTTACATGACTGATTTTCAACTACATACCCTGCCCACTGACTAGAATTTGTATTGTTTATATTCAAATAAATTGATTTACCGTATATTGCTGTGGTGTACATGCACAATTTCACTCTCAAATACTTGATATACAGTCTGTGGGCTACAAAGATAACAGGCAGGTTTTAAAAGTGCAGAGTTGCAGTGCAGCATTAACATGGAACTTATTTTACAATAATGTACATCAAGCATCTCATCAAGTTTATTCTGTCGTCTCCCTCTGACAGACAGTGTTCAGTTCCCTAGAGTAATAAGACTACGAAAACTGCTGTCACCAGCAAGTTTTTGGGTCAGGAATAACCGGCTGCAAAGATGCTTCTCCTCCCTGCAGTGGAGAGGTTAGACGTGCTGCTTCGCTCCTGTTGTGTGATAGACATTGAAAAGATGAGTCACTTGGAGGCTCACATCGTTGCCATGGCAGCCAGAAGCCTTGAGCAAAAAAAAAAACAGGGAAATGGTTCACTTATCAAATACAGGCGGCTTCACCCAGGTTCATATCTTTGTCATTGGAATTCATTTTTGATTTGTGACGTCATCCTACACTGGCCTCTGGGGATTGTCATCAGCAGTCAGTCAGAAAGGAAACTGACTTTTAATTACATGAGTTTGGCATTGAGACCTTCTACCAGTCTGTGGTAGCAAGTGCTCTCCTGTAGCAGTAGTGTGGTGAGGAGAAGGACGCCTCTCGCCTGGACAAACTGGTGAGGAAGGCAGCCTCTGTCGTTGGCACGGTGCTGGACAACCTGACATCTGTGGCAGAGTGTCGGACGCCGAACAGGCTCCTGTCCATCATTGACAGTCCAGATCATCCACTGCACAGGGACATCAACAGGAGCAGGAGCAGCTTCGGTGACAGATTGTTGTCAATGTCCTGTTCCACTGACAGACAGGAGATCGTTCCTCCCCCGAGACACGAGGCTCCATGACACCTCTGGGGGGAATTGATAACGGAGGCTTGTTGTTGGGAGTCAGACCTACTCCACTCACTCTTTTAGTCACCATATTTGATAGTGTTTTTGTCTTTCTGGTTCTTCATGCCCCCTGTGTCCCCATTCTCATTCCTGTTGTAATCTGTTGGACCTGGAAATGTGACTTTCTCTTGGGAGATAAATATAGTATCTATCTCTCTATCTGAAATTATGCTATGACTTTTCTTCTGCGTATGTTCTTTTCTTACTATTTGTGTGTTGATCTGCCGTCTGTTTTTATGGAGCCACAGTTTAGTTTGAAAACATTCATTGAAGGTCCAGTAGACTAATCCTCATGTCAGGAAGAACAAACTTGGGTTTTGACTAAACCTGCTTTCTGGAACCGGCCCCAGATCATGTGGGCGAAGGATTTGTTGTTGTTTTTCCTTTCATGTTTCCCACTTCCCCTGTCCTGGTTGTTGCAGATGTCTCTCTGCTCTAGCACACCTGAGAGATGACAGACCACATGAGATGTGGTGGACAGAGGGGACCTCTGAGGACCAGGATCAGGAAACAGGATCACAGCCATAATACATTTTGCACCGTTGATCACCATTACGGACAGACGGTTGAATCAATTGCTAGTTTCACAGTTTGAGCGTCATTAAACCTGGAACCATCTTCTTCACCCCTTGACCCCAGAGTGTGATGTATGACCCTGTAGCTCACCCATGGGGAGGCATCTGCAGTCATTTTATTTATTGTACACTACAATGAGAAGGATAGCAAAGGGGTGGAACATTTCTGGTAACTTTGGAAAATGAAGCTTGGAAATTTTGTACATATTCAGTAAATGGTCAATGAAATGGTGCTAGCTAAACCTTATTTAGCATCTAACTTATCAGCTGGCTGCCTACTTTACGAAAACATTTTAATTTGATATTTGCTATTTAAAAATGAATGCCACACATCATATATATTGGCCACATAATATCAAAACTTTATGCGGCCCACCGCCTCAAACATGTGGCTTTACCAGTCTTGTAATATGGGCTCAAACCTTCAGTTTTGTACATTCCAGGTTTATTCTCATTAATTCTCATGGAAAGTGTCAATCAAATGTGAATTTCTCTTGTCAGATCAAAAAAGTATCGATCATTGAAAAATCAAGCAATTTTGAAATAACGAGAAGCAGCTTCCTTTGCTTCAACTGTAGTTTTATTGCACAGTGTTAGGGTTAGGGTTGCTGCTGTTTGCAGTTGATTGCCACTACTCTATTTAGTTTGGTGACAATCTCCGCTCATAGCACCCCTGAGGATCTTTCTTGTTCATGAAAACCATGCCCACTTGCCCATTGATTGACAGTTGTGTAGCACAGTCTATTACCATCATGTCTGCCAGCAGATAACAAATCAATGCATTATTTTCGACGAAACCAATGGAAAAAACTTTTAGTTGCTCCCCGCTGGCTGCTTTTACAACTAGCTCTACAGCTGTGTAATCAACCAGTCTCTACATTCAAGAGTTCATCTGTATTATTATTATTATTATTATTATTATTATTATTATCATCAGATTTTATTATCTGCCTGTTAAGCTTAAGTGACATAATGGCTGACAGCTGCTTTCCACAAAAAGCTTGCTGCCTACTGTATGAAAACATTTTAATGTGATATTTATGTAAAGATAATGCTTCTTCCTACTCCTTTTTTCGGTAAACTGAGTTACTTATGAAAGCTACTCTGTTGTTTTTGATCTCCTGATGTTTACTTTTATTTTTGTCTCATTTTGTCTTTTCTACATGATCGAAATAAAGATATAAAAATACATTTGTATTTGTAGTGAGATGGTCACTTCACATTGAGGCCATGTCCACATGTACGAAAACGATCTGATTTTTTGCATTTGCATCCACATGCATCCACGAACATGCATCGACAGGCTCCAGGCCAACACGTGGCGCTGATATTCACCACAAGAGAAGAAGAGATGGTACTTGGTCGGCACATACTTGTCTGCCAGTTGTCGAACCGTCCAAATTGTGATTTTTGATCAACAAGTGAGTGGAAAATTATACTGTCCAGACACGAACTGGAGGGCTGCGTATTCGTTTTTTCGTCCACCCTGAGACCAGTTTTCAAAAGAATACATTTCCAGTATCTGACTGGACCCAAAACGATGCAAAACAGGCGTTTTCACTCCAGATCGCATCCATGGGACCTGAGTTCAGTTCAGTTCAAAGAGATCAGCACTTCACAGACGCTGGTTCCAAATTACATCACTTTCTAATCTCGCACTCCCTTTACCCAAGAAATGATTGGTTTGCTTCTGTGCTGTGAGAGGAATGCTTGCATGCTGAGAACAGTCAGACATGATGTCAGTCTTTGTGCAGGTTCAACCCGTAGCATGTGTCACTCATCTTCTTACCGGCAGGAATGCTTTGTGGTTTTTCCTTCAACATTTGCATCAGACAACATACTTTTGTATGATGCAAAGCTCCACAAGCACGCTTTGTCGTCATTTGTTTTTCCCCCTCCGGTCTCTGCTAATTTTTTATCATACAAAAACATAGCTTGAAAGGAAGTATATGAAAATACAACAGGCAACTTTCAACATAAATTCCAGATTTTTTTGTTTTTATTGTTAGTCTAGGATGTAGTGAATCTGAAAAGAACCCCTTGTTTTTGTGCTTCTCTTCCAATCCAGCATTGGCTGATCTCCATTCCCTTCATTTGTATAAGTAAATGTTGGCAGCTTGATAGAAGGAATGGAAAAAACATGTTGTGTTGAAATCAACTACTTAGGGCATTAATGGCAATATGCCTGGGAACCGACCGACCAAGATTATTCACCATGCACACCAATGTCCAGATCAGCGACATACTCAGGTTTCAGTGGAGCCCACTGATGTTAAACAGCACTAGTGTCTCTGCAAGGGATGTGACTGCTGGTCATAGTAGAACACTATAAAGACCAAAATAGAAACATAACCTTTGAGCAGGAGCCTTCAGAATGTGTCACACTGTATGGAAAAGCCCCACTGATTGGGATTCCAATCTTTGAACAGAATCCTATATTTATATATTCTGTGTGAACTTGTGATAACTAATGTAATAGCGAAAGTAATATTTAATCTCCATTTATGAGCCTCCAGTGAAACTGCTTTGAGCCTGGGGAGGTCTGCCTCTTACTTTGAAAACCTTTGCCTTAAAGATTTTTAATGCTTTCCCAGGGTTCTTCTCCCTTTCAAGTTCGAATTCTCCTCAGGCAGCGAGCAGCTCTGGCTGTCCGCCTTTGTACTTATTTGGCTTTTATTTCCATCAGTCAAACTTTGTGGTGTTTTAAGTTCAGCTCTTATGTTATCAGCGATGCTATGGATGGTTTTGTTTTATTAAGTTAACATTATCCTAATGTTAAATTCAACTGTATGACCTGGTTTTCAGAGTATGTTACAGGGTCGGTGAGGTAAACCCACCTGTTGACCACTGTCGCTCTGAAAGAGACAGACCTGTATAGTACACTGATCTCTAGTAAAACCACCTGCTTTTTCATATTTAATGTGTTTGATTACGATAGTTAATTTCACATTAAGTGTGCTCTTGTGGCATACTGTGCCATTATCCTTGTATTGGTTGCATGTCCCAATCATACCATCAATGCCTCACCTTCTCATCCAACCAGTTCAACAGCTGCAGAATGGCCAACGCACTGTTTTTGCTGTTTAGCTTGCAGGAGACTGTACTTCATCTTCTTTTCCTATTTTACCCCATATTCAGCAGTGCTACCAGTACCATACCTGCAGTTTGCTTGTCTAATTTGAAGGACTGTATGAATGTGGCGTCAGCAGTCACAAGTTGTTTGTGTTTTTTGTGAAGTAACTGTGTGGGCACTCACTTCTCCGCTGCGCAGAGGTCACCTGACCTGCATGCCGTCTTTCCATTTGTTTTGGTCTCTCTCTGCTTGGTTCTACTTCTGTGAAATGTTGATGGACACCAACGGGTCGGGTGTCAGTGTATAGGACTTTTCACATGAGCATCGTCTCCCTGAGGTGCAATATAAATATGTTTGTTGTATATTTAACGGCGGATAGGTCAAAACCCCTAGTGTTTCTGCCACCATGGTGATTATTTTGTTGTGTTCACATGACAAACCTGTCCTCCTAGTGCTGGTACTAGAGTGTTAGCGTCAGAGCTGTGGCTTCATCATTCAGATGAACCTACGCAAAAGGTCCTAAAAGAGTTCCCTGCGGTTGCGAAGGGAATTGTATAACAAGAAAATCGCTTGTCTGTGTGAAACCAAAGAACAGTGGGAATCGAAATGCAAAAAAAGGTCAGGCATTTTGCTGAAGCGTCACAATCTGAACACGTCGTTGTTCAGAAAATAAAAAACAAGATCTCTATTGATTATTGGTTATTGCATTCCCCATGGCTGTTACCCTTTGCTGCAGTATATTAGGGAAATTGAGGAATGGATGCTGAAATGGAAAGTGGTTGCATAACATGAGACCAGCAGTCTCAGATGTGTTGTTCCCTCTGCTGACATGCAGCATGTTTCAGTAATGGTGATGCTGAGTGTATTTAACCAGCTGAAAACATTTCTGCTCTAGTATTCGTATTCACGTTACACTGCACTCTGCAGTGTTGTTTAGATTCTTTTTTATTTCTGAACATATGTGGTCAAGTGAAAATCCTATCCAGCTGAATTTGTTTGTCCAAGTTCAGCCTAGAGAAATGTAGCAGCACGCAGCCCATGCAGACACTGAATGACTTACATATTCTAGCATATTATTTGCTTTCCCTGACGATGATAACATGTCACATTGTAAACATTGTTTACTTTCACCCTCATCATTTTTCTTCACAAATTGGGCTCACAGACAAGCGAGCGGTAAATAAAAACATTACATCCTTGGCTAACGAGAGATGCACAATAACTGTTTTTCCCCATCAATACTGCGAATTGATAACTTACTGCTTGGTAGGAAAAATGAAAGATGTAGTGAGCAAAGATTAATTTAACATTCTAGCTCTGCCACTAACCTAACCAAGTAGTTTTACTGACATCACTACTGTTGGAATTATGGATGCACAATGTTGTATCACTTGCTGCTTCTTTAACTGATAACTGGCAACATATTTATACTTAGTATTTTTTAATTTTGGATTCACCTGTAGCTTGTACACACCTGGACGTAAGAGACTAGTAAACAAAGGTGGATTTAAAAACTGTATCTGTATTTGTACTAACAACTATCATGACATCACTACTATTAACAAAACAGTTCTCAACAGTGGTCTTTCTGGAGATGCACATATTTATTTATTTCAAACAAAACACTTTGAAATGACTCATCAAATAAAACCTTCAGCCGTATTTAAGTGCATAATAAAGCGACCTATCAAGCTAACAGCACATGTCCATAAATTCAGTAGTGAAACTGATGTCCTTATTTCTATCCATCAGTGGATGATGGAGTGTGGCAATTACGGCGTAATTTGCTGGCGAACATATGCCAGAAAAAGAACGCACAACTAGTTACTTGTTATATCTTATTACAACTTATTACTTGTTACTCATGCGTCCAGGATAAACATTTCATATGTAATTAAGTGATTCTTATTATTTTGTAGATTTTTTTTTTTCTTAAACAAATTTATTGGGAACATCTTCCTTCTCTCTGTAAAGTCTCCTCGCTTCCTTCGCTCTGGCACATTAGCTGCAATTTCATAGCTCATCTTTCTTTGTGAAGCACCCTGAGGAATTTGTGCCCTAATGCATCTGTATCTGAAAAGCAAAGTAGCTTCACATTGGAAAAAGGAACATGCCAGACTCTTCAAGCTCGGTCATCCCTCCTCTCTCAAATGCTGCCTGCTTATTCACAAAACTGAAAGATATGAAAGAATGTTGCTTTTGTTAATTCCAAGATTCTGAATGAGAGACCTTGTCTGCAGTGCCATTATTTATAATAGAAATGTGCAGCTGTACTCAGATGTGTCAAGTCTACAATTAAGAATCCACCAAAGTTGAACTCAAAAGTGCATTTTGAGACTTGTATTGCTCTTTTCATAAAGAGTGCTCCATATTTAATTCCCATGGGTAATGATGTGCTTTTTTTTATCTGTTAAGTAGAAATATTGTGGGTTCTCATATGAATGCCTTCCCAGTGTGATAACCCCCAGCCCACCACATATGTCTTTGTGAATGTTTATGCACCTGTAGCAGAGAATGTGAGACACCTATGTCACGGAAACACCTGCACTATCCGGCTGCTGGGGCATCAAGGTCCTGTTTCCTTTCTCGTGCGACTTTTCACTGTTCACTGTGCACTTTCATGATGGAATCCGCTGAGATTTTGCTCTTCAGAAAAAAGTATGCAAAGTCTTGTTTTATGACGTGAGTTGTGAGTGGGTATGTATCCTGAGCGTGAGAGCTGCAACAACAAATGGATCAAATTCTTCTGAATCCAATCTAATTAATGATAAAGTAGGTTGCTGTTGGTCAGGAGCAGAGAGCTGCCTTAGTGATTTATAAACAACCCCAGTTGACCCCTGTCAACCACACATGCACTAAAACATAAAGGTGTGTTAGTTCCATAGGAGATCTCCTGTTTGTCTCCATGTTTGCTTGTTGTCCAGCATGGCAAAACACAGACAGCCACCGTTAGCCCTGCTCCTGTAAAACGTGTCAGAGTGAACATGTTTTTTAAATGTTTTCAGAGTCTGTATCTGCATCTGTATCTGAATAACATCCTCGGAGCATCTATATCTTTGGGTGTTGGACCAGTTCGCTGCATGCTCCTGCTGCCATGACAGAAAGCACGCTGTGTACCACAGTGATGAGATGACGCCTGTATAGACCATCACTGTACACTGTGTCATTGCATCTCTGAGTGGCTGCCAAATGCTGTTTATAGCTTAGCCGAGGTCAAGTTTGACAGCTCCAATAACCCTCCACACACTCACCGTGTAATCCATAAAAAGCTTTACAATCAAAGCCGCCGACAGTGACTGTTCTGCCTCTGTGTGGCGAAAAGCAAAGACGTATTCAATACTACTTTGTTTGTCTGCAAAACTATGTAAATATCTTTTTGAACATGGATATGAAAACTAGCTGTTCTGACAGCTTCCTGTCTCGTTACAAATCTGTGTCCATCAGGTTTTGCTCTCAAATGTAGACTAACAAACGTTCCTTTCCTATGTTCTGTTCTAGATGCATCATCCACAGAGCAGCAGAAACTGTTCACCCAGAAACTCCAGCAGTGCTGCATGCTGTTTGACTTCTTGGACTCCGTGACAGACCTCAAGAGCAAGGAGATAAAAAGGGCCACACTTAATGAGCTAGTAGACTATGTGTCCAACAGAGGGGTGCTGGTGGAATCTGCATACCCAGAGATCTCCAATATGGTGAGGATAAAGGGATACTATACTTTTTGTTCTCAGCTCAGCCACAAGTCTAAAACTGAGCTTTAGGTCAGTTGACGTAAGTCCCAATTATTTCAAAGGTGTTATGTTTTCTCAGCCGCTGACTCTGTAGTGTCACATCCTGTGCAGGATTAATAACGGAGGCTTATTGTGTCTGGAGACAGGATGTGTCATGTCAGCGCTGCTGAAAATACTCTCTATACTCTTACCAGAGTACTTCTATACAACACAAAAGCCTTGTTTAAACACAGAGAATTACCTAGTTGTTTGAAGTTTTCATGATATAATCCTTGTGTTGTTATGTGTGGTTGCTGCACTACTTGAGTAATGACCCAGTGATGTTGATAGATTTTCAAAGTAGTGAGTCTCTGGGACCAACAGCTTGTGATTTGAGTGCATCTCTGGGAAATTCAATGGGTCCCCAATAAAAAAAAAAAAAAGTACTTATTTCTTAAATTGTCGTGTTAAAATCCTTGATATGGTTAGAATTAACGAATATATTCCTGTGTGTTCAAAATGTATCCGAAATTCAACAAATAAAATTCCAAATCTGAAAAGTTTATCGCAGCCAACAGCCATCACAATGGCATGACATTATTTAAATATATTCAGAAATATTCAAAATTCAAATACAATGGCATTTTTGTAGCAACCTTAATAGCAACAAAATTCGAATGGAAAAAATACTGTCTTTCGTACTGAAATATATTACCAATAAAAGTTCAGATTTTCACACAAAAAACACAAAATATTCTCGTCACCATGACAGAGTCAACAAATAAATTGTCACCAAAATAAACTAAATGTGATGTCGCAGGTTGCCGGCCGACAGTTCTTTGTTCCTCGTCGCTTTCTCTGAAACGTTTGTTATGACAGCTGGACGGAGAGAGACAACAGCGCAGTGGGGAGTTCCGTGTCAACTGTCTCTCTTCTCTTGATCGTGTTACAAAACCCCAGAAACAGTCGCAACTTCACCGTCTCCATGTTCTGCATTGTTTATGTGTATTTGTCACGGCAGTTTTCGTGCAGCCGTCGCTGGGACGTCGAGCTGGAACTGTGCAGTGAAAAATTGAGTTTACTGCGTCCATTCAGATTGTAAAGTGTCAGGGAGACAGGACGCATACCTAGCAACATCACTGCATTCCTTTCTTATAGTGTTCAAAACAATATGCAAATGACCCAGGTTATTTGCACATAACCCCAAAACATAGACAGTTTGCAAACAACCCGTCCTCCTGGGTTTTATTGGTTAGGGTTAGTGTAAGGGACGGGTTAGTGCTAGCTAACGGATTGTTAGCCAGCTAGGTAGTTTGATAACGTTAGCTCGCTAGCTAGCTAGATGTAGTAGCTTTGCACATGACCCGAAAACCCGGGTAGTGTGCAAACAACCCTTCCTTCCGGGTTGTATTCAAATAACCTGGGTCATTTGCATATTACCCCATTTTACACATTAACACAACACATACACATAGAAATGAGCGGCTATAGAGGGAATAGAATGCTTGCCGAAAGCTGCCGCCACCCCCACACACAAGCAAAGCGTCTCTGGCCTCCACGACATACGTTTTTGTTCATGCACTATTTCTTGAAAGTTCCCTCCTACGTGGTTATGATGACTCATGTGCACAATGTAAAACCTAACACTATGCGCTGCCGTCGGTGCTGCAGGGATTCACACACTCCACAGTGGAGCTTATTATGATTGTTATGAATGAGTTGATTGATTGATTTATATAACTGTTAAATACTTTATGGATAGATTTTAAAAAAGGAGCAAAAGGAAATGGACCTGTTCCTCTGATTATTACAGGAAGAGCATTTTGATATGGAGAAGAGGAAAAATGCTCATTCAGTTGCTGCAATGAAAAGAAGTCTGAACCTAATTGGTGTTTGAAAAGGCACCGTTCAAACATATTCACAGCAGTTAATGGGTTCATTCACATCCGACAAGGTTTAGACAATTTGATGACTCTTACACCTTTGACTACACTTTAGATGGCTTACGTTAGTAAGCAAACCCGCCTCAGCCAGTAAAGATGAAAAAAAAATGAGTCCTGTGTCAACACACGGATCAAGAGTAAATGGATTCTTTCTTCAACCAACAAATTTTTATGAAAATCTGATCAGTAGATTTTGGCAAGTAGTTGAGACAAGCAAATGGAACTCCCAGAAATAAAAATGACAAAATTATTGAGCAATATAGGAGAAAAATTAGTGGGAATAAGGGGATCTTTTAGATATATTTTATAATCTTTTATATGTAATAAGGTTATGTGAAAAAACAGGTACTATGCAAATTACCCGGGTTATTTGCACATAACAGGTGGTTTGCAAAAAACCCGTCCTTCCGCGTTGTTTAGGTTAGGGTATACTGCTTCCTGTCTAGTGTGACCAGCGTTTCTCTCATCGACTCAAGCTGGTGTAGAAGTATTTTGTCTTTTAACCATGCGAAGTAGAAGAGAAGGACTTAGTTTCAATTCATGAGGAAGCCCAGGGAAGAGGCGAATGTCTGTATCACAGGCTGGGATCACCAGGTCAGACAACCTCTGAAGAGACAGCGTTGGTAATAGCTCTCCCAGATACTCCATGCTTGGCCTCACATGATAATGAAAAGGTGAGTGTTTCAAGTGCACCCTGTTATTGTGCTGCAGTGAGAGCTGCTTTCATCACATTCACCCCTGAGGTTGTTTAGAGGTTTCTCATCTTTGCCAACTTTACCCTGGATTTACACCGGCTGCGTGTGCGTTGCGTCTCCGATCCGGCACGGCGCCGGATCAAATACGTTTCCATTCTAATCAATGTGTCCATTTACGCCGACTGCGTTGCGTCTCCGATCCGTCTCAGCTCCGTCAGTCCGGAGCGCTGCGTCGAAAATACGCAGAGGTTCTATTTCTGACGGATGCCAGAGCTGAGACGCATAAATCCAGCGCAAAATCCATCGAGCGGGGCAGGAAGTCCAACACAGAAACAAAATAAATATCCGGTTACTTTTCACAATAAAACGCTCGATGTTGACGCCAGATCGTATTTCACACTATTACATCAGTACATTCAACACAGTACATTTATTAAGAGTATTTATTTACTAAGAAGCTACTTTCCCATGGTAAAAGCACAAAACACCAAAAAAAAAGTCAAACACAAACAAATCCGACTCTCCCCTGCTTCTCCACCTGGAGACACTTGTGTTTCTTCCTGGATTTATCACACATAGATGAAGTTTCGCGCGATTATACGTGTTTTCACTGCGCAAACTTGTTGACTGACGGACCGGAGCCGCGACGCAGTAGAAATGCATCCGGTGTAAATGGACGGAGCGCGCTGACGGAGCAAAGACGGATCGGACACACAACGCAACGCACACGCAGCCGGTGTAAATCCAGGGTTACAGTTTGTCACCAGCCTGGTATAACAAATGAACTTTTCAAACCTAATTCAAGTTTTCTGCTTTGATTGCGGCAGCAGAGTTTGCTGAAAAAAATAGAGGATCCCATTTTATTTGCCATGTTTCACACCCTTTTCACCCTCTTTTTCACATTAAGACTTGCAGCTGTTTTCTGTCTCACCTACATCATGTCTGTGATGTTGTTCTTTCTTTGCAGCGTCGTCCCACAGTTTTCACCGAGTTTACGCATAATCTGCCTTTGAGAGGACAGCTCTTGTTGGACATATTTAAATGAACCAAAGGAAACCACTTCATTGATAATACCAAATTGTAAAAATATTATGTTATGTTGTATTTGTGTTTCTCACGAAATTGAATTCATTTAAGCATTTGGTGTGTTAACAAGTAATTGAATGTGAGTTGCTGTAAATGATCTTAATCTCACATGCAAATTTAAATGATAATTTGTGAAAAAATCCTGTTGTCATGACGACAGCAGTAGCAGTAGTTGCGTTGCACCCGCCCTTTATTTTCTTTCCAAAACCTTTGTGTCGTTGGTCTTCCACTTAAAATCTGCCGTTACAAGCTGTGCCTGAGCCTTTCTGTGGTTGACGAAAGGAAAGTCCTGGTGAGGTTTTGGCTGTGTTATTCTCTGAAGCTCTGATTCGCCTGACTGTCCAAACTGCCCTTTTATGAACGCCACAAGTTACTTTCACATTATAGCGCCATTATAGTTCATCACATGTCATGTGGGCTGTCCTCCTACAATTGTCTTTGATTTACCTTAAGTTATTTTTACAGGGACTGGAGGAATTGAATTATGTGGTGACTCATTCATTTTCAATTAAGGCCACAGACTGTAGATGGACTCATTGTGTCCAAGGAATCCAGTTGCTTCAGCATTCATCCTTTTGGTGTAAACTATACAAATATACACACCGCCCATCATAAACAGTGTTATTAGGTAGTGCACACATGCGTGTGCCCGAATCCTTTTATTCGCATTATTTGAATTCTTGAGAGTTCACCTCAGAGTACAGGTCAGCTACTGGGCGTCATCACAGGGAAAATGAGGGTATGTACCACAGAGGACAAAGTCAAATTTGGCTGAGAGAACCATAGCTGGCTGCTCACACGGGCAATTACGCTGCCAGCGTCCAACAGATTAGTTATCGTCCACTCTGTGAAATAGAACAAAGCGTACTCGTGCAGCACTGCTACATCACCCACATCGTGACATTGGTTTCCCTGGGTGATGGCGACACTGCCCACTTACTCAGTACAGTAGCTTGTACAGCAGGGAATTAGGACTAATGAGCCACGTAGATCCACTGAACCACTGTGTCCCTCACCATCATCTACCTTGATGTAAAACTGACTTTTCAGGACAACATTTGATGAGGTGAAAGGGCCAGTTATTAGCAGAGTGAACTATAATGTCAAGGGTGTGAATGTTATTTGTACTTGATGACCCAACAAGTCCAAACAAGATGAATCCTGTAGCAAACGAGTATTAAAGTGAAGTTATCTTAAACATCACAGTTACAAACGATCACATAACAAGTGTAAAGTGGAAGTTGTGACATGTTGGATCTACACCAACTGTTACATTCTTTCATATGTAAATACGCTGTGATGTCACTTATAAATGACGTATAAACTGGAACTGGAGCGTAGCTGGTCTGACCCGGTACAGGAGCTTGCAGAGAAGCAGGAAAACAACAGCTAATAAACATCAGATGTGCCAGAGTGTGGTTAAGCAGTCATTGAATCACCTCCAGATGTATTCCTACCAGGGAGTACATCACTTCTCATGACAACTGGCAACAAATGTTCAACTTCCCTGCATAGTTGAAACAGAATGACCCTGATATGAAAATCAGGTACCAGTGTCCACAGTGTCCACAGTGGACGTGTGAAGAGACATCTGAACCAAACACTGGTTGACTCTTCTTCTACTGGTACACTTATGAATGGATGGCATGCTTCTTGTCAATGGTGTTGCAAAGTTATGTGAATTTTCAAACTTTCCATTGGAATCACCAGGATTTTTTCTGAATAAATGAGAACTTTTTTTTTTTTCCCAAAAACACGAACAGGGGTTTTAAATACAGTTGGAATATTTTAGTGTAATACACTTGAGAATATAGATGCTATTTCTCCGTCAAATGCACAAAGCACACTGCTGCTTATAGGTGTACTCAGGCCCCGCCCCCTACGTGCACAGGTGATTTCTAGAACCCTGGACAACTGAGGCCATGTTTGAGCCCAGAGCACCAGACTGTTGAGGCCTGTGTGACAGGAAGGGGGTTGCAGGTTTTGGTGGTGATCACTGAGTAAATACATTTGACGTGTGTGGTTTCACACATTGATAAGTTAGATGAAGTCACCCACTGAATATTTCTAAAATTCTCAAGCTTAAATTCCCATAGGAAGTTTGTGGGAATTTTCTAGAAGTTCCCCGCCCCTTTGTAATAACAGTAATATAATAACATCGGTTTACATATTATATTTTAAATCAGTTTTGCACGGATGTCTGACTGTGTCTTGAACCCCTCTGGAGACCTGTTTGCTCTTAGATCCTATTGGTGTTCGTGTTGTGCATCAAGATGTGTGTTTTCTTAGGACACATGGAACATCGGTATCATTTTACTTTTCTTGCTTTCAACAAGACGAGCGTTGTGTGCATTCTATCATCAGTATGTGCTTGTGCACAGAGAAGTCAGCTTTTCTGAATCGCCATTTTGCCACACTGTAAACTTCTATCCATAATTGTTACATGCAGTTTGAATCCCTGCTGTTTTTTCTTGCACCTCACTTGTGGACATGAGGTTTGCTTCTTCCATATAATTCCGAACAGAATAAACATACCGTCTGTATTCAGTTGTACGTCTGTTTGAGGTGGTTTATGGACTCATACGACTCATCGACTTTTGACCGTTTGGAACCACTTGGGAAATGTCCTCCCTTAACTTATTTTATTCCCGGGAAAGTTAAACTGCTGGGGTACGGGGACCTTGTCATAGCATGACGAGGAGTTTACGGTTCAGTGAGGGTCAAGTGCTGTTGCTATGTAAGTGCAGACCGCTTATGATAATATCAATGCATTTCTTCAAATTTTTATTGTTTTATGTATCAACATTCAATGTTAAAACACAAGTACATGAGTAATTGTTATTTTAGTTTTCCTTTGAAAAGTAAAATCGAATTGCCATGTTTCTGTGGCTCCATGCAAACAATCATCACTTGTAGATTATCTGTAAAGAATGTCATCTCCTGTCTCCCCACAGATCGGCGCCAACATATTCCGGACGCTTGCGCCGAGTGACAACCCAGATTTCGACCCAGATGAGGATGAACCCACTCTGGAGGCTTCGTGGCCTCACATCCAAGTAAAGACCGGACACTTCCATCGGCCTGGTTTGCTCTACAGCTACAAAACATAAGAGTCACAGAACAGAGGCAGGAAGTCATACACAGCAGCATAGCTTCTAGCTGGAACCATGAGCAGACTCAAACTCGCTGTGGAGAGCAGCCCATCTCTGAGGCTGACTGGCTGGCTGAATCAGCCGTATGAATGGCGCCGAATCCATGAGCAGACAGACAGAACTCTCTGAAGGCGAGGACAGGACTCGTTGCAGTGTTGTAACTTTTAAGGCCTTATGGTTTCCTGTTGTTTTTTGTTTTTGTTTTTTTTCCCAGCTTGTGTATGAATTCCTCCTGCGCTTCCTGGAGAACCCAGACTTCCAGCCAAGCATTGCAAAGCGCTTCATTGACCAGAAGTTTGTCCTACAGGTAATTTTTAACTCCAAAACATTCATAACAACCCCTAGGTTTCTTGTACTAGGGCATCAGTGTCGGCGCAAACACAAAACAAAACACACGTTGCACAGTCAGATTCAGACACAACAAATATAGATTGTAGTTAACGCAGCAGATTTAACTGTTTTCAGTTGTTGCTCATCCGAAGCTCCCATCTGAGGTTCCTGTGTTAGGACAGAACACAACAGGTGTTCCAATTCCCACATTAATGGAACACCAGCAGCCTGTGTTTGACATGATGTTGCCCCCATTGGGTGTTAATCTTACAGCAGATGTGTGTGAGCTGTATGAACTCAGACCATCGCTGATCAACGGTGACCCGGTTCCATCTGTCCTTGCTGAGTAACCACCGACTGCCGGAACGCGGCACGACTTTGTGAAGAGTCTGAGCGAAGCAGCAGTTAACAGGGACCACAGGGTTTGGAATGTTGGCCGGGCCACATCCGAGGTGCCTGGACTGACTTTCCATGATGCAAGTGTGTCGTAGGAGGAGCTTAAAATAGCTGCCTGTTGTTTAGTCGTCAGAAGTTGGATGGGGCGAACTGGGAGGAGCTGGAGGTTTGGTAATTGGGGCAGGAGAGGAAGGAAGATGGTTTGATCGTCACAAGTCATAGTACAGGAAGTACAATTGTGTCTTCAGATGTTCCTCTAGAGATATGTCAGAATGTGTATTTTAACACAGTCACAGTAGCATAAGCAGCGTTCAACAGGGGCCATATTTCAGTGTTCCAGACATCAGAGAAATTACTAGAAACCTTTGTCTGTTTTACATTCATCACAGACTGTTCAAACTATTTATCCTGTTTGTTCTTGTGCTCAAGTAGCAAAACCACTTAACTATATGAGGCTTGGGAGCGCAACACAGTCGGACACAGTTGGAGTATTTCAGGCTTTTTACAATGAGAGGCACTGCTGAATTCTTCTGCATCTTCTTCTTGCATCACAGCCGCTTTTGATATTTGATTTCTTTATTTTCATTTTACACATTAAGACAGCCTAGTTGCACGGTGGTTAGTGGATCCCCGGCATGGTACCTACATATTACATATAAACCAGCACAGTGAATTCACACCTTCTAATTAGAACCTAGTCCCAGCTGTACCATTTCCTCTTCTCACATCCTGTTGTTTTCACAGGACTGTATTAAATAAGCGGTCCCATGACCCCCTCTCCTCCCCTCCGTCATTATTAACTCTCGCCAACATCTGCTCCTACGATGCCATCTCTGTCATAGCTTCAGTCCATAGTTTCGTCTGGGTTGATCATGTACAGATGAACCTTTATGGATGAACTGGGACCTGCCAGTGTCAGAGGCAGAATGAGGTTTACACATGGTTTATAAATAGACAACTCCTATTTGGTAGCAGTCAGTATTTAAACCGATGAAATGTGAAGTCCTTGTTGACAGACAAACTGTTCACCATTAACAGCAACGGCACACTAAAGCTGCAGCCACATTCTCCCAACATACAAGCTGGCTCAGCAGCCACACCACTCGTTCTGAGCGTCCCGTTACTCAGCAGCCTGCTGTGTCTCACACAGATGCAGTAGGAAGTCTTATATGTCAGACACAGGCCTGTTAGAAAGCAGCACATAAGCAGGAGAACAGCCCCAGGAGAAAAGTTCAGTTGCTGCATACGCGCTGTCCGTGATTCAGACAGCAGGCTCAGATATAGACTTTGTGTATTCATGTTGTTCCCGGACAAGCTGGAGGTGTGTAATGTAATGGTGCTTGTGAATTATATGGGGACATGCTATGAATTGGTCAGGCTCAACACCAATCTGGTGGAGATGAGCTTTGGGCTCAGGCAGCTTTATTTTCAGAATGAAAACCTCAGTGATTTCCATATCCCACCTCTTCTCACAGCTTCAGCTGAGATGACTGAAGGTCAGAGCTGTATCTCTGCTGCACGCTCACTCAACATGCACATTTATTCTTTTTTTTTTTTTCTTTTTTGCAATTCCAAAGTTGGGTCTTTGTCTTACTTTCTTGAGTTCAACCATAACACACCACTTCCTGGGGTTCACTGGCGGAATCAAAGTGGAGATTCCCACTTGCCCCTGAGACTTGTGCTGGAGTTCCGTGTCAGTAACACAGTGAGAATGGTTGCACCAGCGACTCCGAGGGGTTAACACGCCAGTGTGGGTGACTGTCAGGCAGCGCCGTGCACAAGAACATGTTCATGGTGAAAACCTTTCCTGGATATATGCAGCTTTAAAAATAGCATGTCACTGAGGGGCTGGTGGCTCGCTAGCAGGAGAGTACTCGACTGGAAAAAAGAAAAAAAAAACAACAACCCATCCTTTGGAGCTCTGTGGCATCAGCTCAGCTGCACACAACACTATTTCAATAATGACTCATCACATGTTGCTGCAAATAGCTGTTACATACATCGGTTTTACAATGCAGAGGACTGAGGCGCACACACCGGTTATATAAGATGTGTCAGTCATAGCTTTATTATTACACTGACATGAATTACAGCTTGACGGTGAGCACAAGTGATTCTTCAAAGGTTTTCGTTACGGAGAGCGATGTGGGGAATATCACAAACAATCCTATGTCAGAGACTGTAGGATCATCGTTGAAGGAATGCGAGACAGCGCTAATTTCCCACACTGGTCAGTTGAATCGGGGATGAAAGCTGCTGCCGTCTGTGTCTGTCATCGTAGCTCCTGGAGCTGTTTGACAGCGAGGACCCGCGGGAGAGGGACTTCCTGAAGACCATCTTACATCGGATTTATGGAAAGTTCCTGGGGTTACGGGCCTTCATTCGGAAGCAGATCAACAACATCTTCCTGCGGTGAGCACATTGTGGGACAAAGATGGAGGACAGACAGTGTCCTTGAGATGTGAATCATTAGTTGAATCTGAGGTTCTGTTCTGTCTCATTCACAGAAATACAAAGTGATTGTGAGTGAAAATATGTGCATAGTTGACTGTGTTGTCCTTTAGTAGCTTGGACGAGCATTCGCCAAAAACTATAATCAACTGACTCTATATTCTTTGAGCCCCTCTCATTTTATCCCACAAACCCCCGCCGTCACTGTCAAACGTCAGAGTACTCCAGCGGCAGCTCGTCTGTTCCCTATCAGGCTTCTTTTGCTTGTGTTTTGTTTTTGTTTTTTTTTCGCAAACCCCAGGATGTCAGATGCAGCGTCCACCAATGAAATGATCTGTCATCAGTGTGTGTGTGTGTGGTGGGGGGGGGGTATTGGCTTCTTCCATCCTCCCCCACACAGACAGGCTTCCTCCATCCCTGACACTCATGGATATGATGTGTATGTTCCTTTATTTATCCTCTGAAGGTTTTGTAAGTGGAAGATGCTTCATGATCTTGACTAAAATGGCTGCACTTCGTCCTGGTGCTGCGCTAGAAAACCCAAAGTCGACAGAACATGAATTCAGAATGTTGGACGTGATGAATCTGAAGTGTTTTAATTTGAATGGTTCGATTGTCCAACGGTGCTGTCTATTCATGATGCTGAACAATGTTCAATGTTCAATGTTCATCCTTGGTCAGCTGGCATTCCGTTGGCTGTGGATTTTAGATTTTCGGGTTCTTGCACCAAACAAACAGACAGAAATCTGTGCGAAGCAGACGGGCTGAGGCTGGAGGACAGGAAATGTGTCGTTTAGTGAGTGCACACATACGCCGGGCAGCAGTTTGTGCATACGTGTGAAGGCAGGGTTTTGATGAAAATGTGCCAGAGACATAAGTGAAACAGTGGTGTGTAAAACCATTCCCTGACATAAGGACAGGAAAAAGTGGCGATCCCGGAGGGACGTGCAGACGGAGCCATCAGACAGTTCAGACCGCCGTGTGCTGGTTATTTACTGCCGTCTGTTGCTACGTGACAATGGCATGAAGACGATGGAGACAGGAGGCTCTTGATGTCGTTTCCAACAGGCAAGGTGGCAAAACGGGTGCACCCACTTTGACCATCTGCCACTCAAGATAAAAATAGTCCCACAGTTGTCAGGCACACGTACGTACATGCACCGCTACATGGATGGATGAGGTGACCAATGATTTGGAACCAAGTACGATCGCCTTTTAGGATCACTTTCATCAACAGATTGAGCTGGTGGAAGTAGTTTTTTTAAGTGCAGAAAGTCAAAGATAGTGATGCTAAGTCTGGGATCTACTTTCTGTAACAACCCAGTGGAGGCACACGTTAAGTCTCACTTTGTGGTCTGGCTGCGCTTTTTTGGTTTCATGCATAGTGTGTGCATGCACAGTTTCTGTGCAGATACATAAATTCTCCTCCCAATTAGTCCTAAAATGCTCATGTGCACATTGTGGTCAGAGTTGGTTTGTTTTTGCTGCTGGTTTAATTGTGTTTGTTGCTCTTGGAAGGTTCATCTATGAAACCGAACATTTCAACGGAGTGGCTGAGCTCCTAGAAATTCTGGGAAGGTGAGTGTTTTTGTTTTGTTTTTTGTTCTTTTGCTCCTTCTTTTAAAGATCCTGTGACATGAAAATGTGCCTTATGTATGTAAAATGCATTCCAATCACATGTAATGTGCATAAACCAAACCTTGTAGTACTGCATTTAGTAGCTTTTAAATAACATGTAGCTTTAGATAGGGTCCTTGAGTCAGTTCTTTATCGTTTTGTCCATTCTGAGTCAGATGAACCTAGTGATGCTGCAGAGATTCAAAGTGCTGTGAGCATCTTCAACTGAGCTCGGTCTTGTCGGTACTATAAATAGTTGTATATAGTATGAGGTTACAGCCTCAGGTTTGTCGTGTCTGTGTGATGCAGCTCCTCTTGTGCTCTTCCCCTCCTGCAGCATCATCAATGGGTTTGCGTTGCCTCTGAAACCCGAGCACAAACAGTTCCTGATGAAGGTGCTCGTCCCGTTGCACACCGCGAAAGGACTCACTGTTTTTCATGCACAGGTGGGACAACGTCTCCACACATCAGTCATCACAACGATCTGCTTGCAGATAAACTTGTTCCTTTGAGTAACTGAAGGCGGCACGCTAAGAGCTGTTTGTAAGGATTGTCTCAGCCAGATTGTACGAGGTCAGTTGTAATTCATGTACTGTCGTGCCCTCTAGTGGTTATGAAAGGAAATGGATGTCGCTCTATTCAGCAGCCATCAGAAAGTGTCTCTCATCAGTGGGTTCTAGCCCCACAACAAACCTGTTGTGACAACAGAAACCAGTCTTACATTAGTGCATACGTCCACACAGTTGTAGCTCATGGTCCTTTTTGTGTTTTGTGTCTGTCAGCTGGCCTACTGCGTGATCCAGTTCCTGGAGAAAGATTCTTCTCTCACTGAGCCGGTAGCTGTCCAATGTTTTCATGCCGTGTCCGTGTCGAATTCTGAGACATAAGTAGTCGATGGGACCTGAAATACTCCAGGTGTCACACTGCGTACTGTGTGTATGTGTGGAAAAGGAAAGAACACATGTTGACAAACAGAGAGGTGGGTTGTTTGCTCTTCACTCCAGCGTCAAGAATCATCCATTTCAGTGTAACTGGTGTGAATCATACACATGGCAACAGAGAACCCCACTCAACCAGACTTTGAAGCGTTTGTTGAGACTTTATGGAGTTTCTCAGTGACTTCTCTGTGTGCAGGTTATTCGCGGGCTGCTGAAGTTTTGGCCGAAAACATGCAGCCAGAAAGAGGTTTGTGTCTTTTTAAAGCACCGTACTCATGACCGCAGACAGACAGATCTTTATGTCTTCTATCCATTTAGGTGATGTTCCTGGGGGAAATCGAGGAGATTCTGGATGTCATCGAGCCCACACAGTTCAAGAAAATCCAGGACCCGTTGTTCAAACAGGTTTCTAGATGTGTGGCCAATCCACACTTTCAGGTAGGTTCCTGTGTAGCATGAAGCCGTTTAAAGTGTTTGCTGTCCACAGAGAGACACAAACCACCGATTTCTTGTTTTCTTGCTTTAAACACAAAAACAACTCGTATTAGGTTAAAATCAGGGACTGTGTAGAGAAGGAGACCCTGGAGAAGTATTATTCTTTCACCACCATCGACCACCAAATAAATAAAAGCCGTCTCAGGAACGTTGTCCTCATTCCTCCAGTTATGCAGCCAAAGTGCTTTTTGTTTCTGTCCCCTTAGAATTTGTTTATCAAGGTTGGCATGTGGGAACCTTGGTTGAGGTCTTCAAAACGCTCTTGTTGTTCCTTTCCTATTTGTTTTTCTCCTCCGACGGCGGTCGTACATCCAACACGTGTCAGTACCATCACACTCCTGTATGAGGCCGTCGTTTCATCAGCTCGTCACGAGTCATGTTCACTCTTTCCTCTTTTCCTCCTTTGCCTCCAGGTAGCAGAGCGAGCGCTGTACTTTTGGAACAATGAGTACATCATCAGCCTCATAGAGGAGAACATCGACAAGATCCTTCCCATTATGTTTGGGAGTCTGTACAGAATCTCCAAAGAGCACTGGAATCCGTAAGCACTCTCAGCAATGATTCCCAAACAACCCCACGTCTTGATGTGAAACTGTAGCACTGGAGAAGTCACACCCCCACCGTCGTATTGATTCTCCAGAGATGGAGAACAAAACACCTGTGTGCACCATGTTCCTCGATCCTCTGTGGGAATCTGATGGGGCGTTGTCTGTCGTGTTCAGGACGATCGTAGCCCTGGTGTACAACGTGCTGAAGACGCTAATGGAAATGAACTGCACGCTGTTTGACGAGCTGACTTCCTCCTACAAAACAGACAGACAACGGTGAGTAAGGAAGTCTGCTCGTTTCTGCCAGAGAGGGAAAAAAAGATACCGAATCAGGATGGAGCACTTTACACCAGACACATCTAAATACCACAACCTACGAGTCCCTTCTCTTCTCCTGTGGGGTTCATAGTGTTCATGATAGTTAGTCTCTGAGGTGGTCTGAGATGCAGACAGGAAGCTGCAAACGGGAGCCCCCCCTTACCTCATAACCGTAACTTGTTCCCAATCCAAGATGGCGTCAGTAGCTCAGTACGATCTGTCGGTAGCAACGGTACTTTTAATTGTTGTCGTATCACTTCGGTCTTTTGTTTTATTTCAGTGACTCGTACACACACACACACACACTCACAACTGTTGTATTTGTTTCAGAGGGGATTTTATAATGCTGTGGCTGTCAACTAAGAACCCGCTTAGGAACAGGTTTTTACAACCTGATGAATCTGGAACACATCATCGGTACCTCTATTCATGACCTTCTCAGCAGTAGCTTAAGCAGAGTCAGGTTTAAGAGCGCCCTCTGCTGGCTCTCCAGGAGCACTGCTGGTATATGGCCTAGTAAATTCAATTCATTTTTATTTGTATCGTCCAACATCACCGTTACAATTGTCTCGACGGACTTTACGCTATTTGATTTTCCAATATGAAATGAGCCCAACTTTTTATTTGAAAAAAAAAAAAAACAGACCAATCTTTCATTCCAATAACGAACGTGTGTTTTCCAGCGAGAAGAAAAAGGAGCAGGAGCGTGACGAGCTGTGGAAGAAGCTGGACGAGCTGAAGCTCAGCAACACCACCCTGGTACAGAACAACAACCACGGCCTCCAGAGTGTCCAGAACAACAACAACAAAAACAGTAATAACAATAACAGTAACGCCAGCCAGGACGACGACGAGAGCAGCCCGTGTGCCAAATGACACTGGACGTACGTTGTTTTGCTTTAATTCCACGTCGGTTTGAGACCGTGTTTCTGCAGAGGTAGACTTCAAACAAGCAAACCTTTGGCGTTCTATTTTTCGGAGCGTTTGACCCGTCTCATATGTAGTTGGTTGCATTTTTGCAGATGGATGTGATGGAGACGGGCTGGTGTATGTTAGTTTGGAGGCTACTTAAAGGGAAATACCACTCAATTTGAAGGGACCTTTGGTGCGTTTTGTCTCTCTTTCTGTCAGCTTTGAACGTTGTCACAGTATCGGATGCTCATATTAAAGTCTCGAATGGTGGTGAAGGTATGGATTTGTCATACTTCTCGAAATGCCGCCCCCCCCCCAGGAAAAGCTAGTTTCATCAATGTCTTTTTGAAATGAAAGATGGCCTCTAGACTCACTGACCCCAAATATGCTTTTGTTTGTAGCGTTCGACATTGGGAGTTGATCCACCTACATTCACAGTCGACCTCCCAAGATCAGTTTCCCCCCCCCGCGTCTAGTTTTTAGTTGTTTTAGGTCTAGTGTCTCTGATGCCTTTCTGTCAGTACAGCATTCCATTGTACAGTGGGGAGAACAAGTATTAGTTACACTTCTGAAGCGAGTAGAGATCAGTCATTTCTATCACAGGTTCACGTCAGCTGAGAGATGGAATCTAAAATAAAAACCCAGAAATGAACATTGTGTTATTTTGAAGTAATTTGCATTTTGCTGCATGACGTAATTATTTGAAACATCAGAAAAAACGAACGTAACATTTGGTACAGAAACCTTTGTTTGCAATTACAGAGATGAGACCTTTCCTGGAGTGGACCGTGCATGCGCTGCGAGATTTTAATCCATGACGACGTCGTGTGTTACCGATAGTGACCACTGTTACCGTGGTCCCAGCTCTCTTCAGGTCACTGACCAGGTCCTGCCGATCATGATCACTGACGCCCCGCCCCAGACAGAGGGAGACTTCATCACCGTCATCTTGAACTTCTTCCATTTTCTAATAATTGTGCTAACAGGTGCATAAAATTCAAATTAATGACTTAAAAATCGCCCAATGTGATTTTTCTGGATTTTTGTTTGATTCCATCTCTCACAGTTGAAGTATATCTATGATAAAAAAAAATGTCACACATCTACATACTTGGTAAGAGGGAAAACCTGCAAAGTCGTCTGTGTATCAGATACTTGTTCTCCCCACAGTCTGTGATGTTCTGTGGGAAACCTGATGGCGGCTCGTCCGTAGGTTTCACTGTCAAATAAAGTCGAATTTATCTTTCTACTCCAAGCGAATAAGTCTCTTATTCCCCCCCCCCTCCTCCCAGCGGTGTGTGTCGTAGTGTGTGTGTGTGGAGGTCAACAGAGGGTCATTTCATCAGCAGCTCCACCGTCGTTTCTGGTGCTGGAAATGCTAAGTGATGCTCATTAATCCTCTGCTACCAGTGGACGTGTCAGTAAACACTGTAGTCTGTAGAGAGTGGTGGTCGTACTGCAGACAGCCCATTCAAATGTCCCCCTGACAAAGGATATTAGTATCTTCCCCCTCTCTCACACACACACACACACACACACATTCAAAGTATTCCTCAGTTAACGTTGGTCTGACCATCATACATCTTCATTTATGTTTTTCTGTCGTAGAATAAAACCCCGTCTTGGATTTCTCCCCTTGTCCATTTGGTATGAAATTTCATTCATGGCTGAATGTTTCTCTGCTTTATCGTTGAAATACGTGTACGATTTCCGTAACAGTTCCAGGTATTCAGTAAACGTCTTGTTTGTGTGTTCCTCTCTTACTCTATGAAGAGGCGCAGCTTTTTTATTGATGTTTTGAGTAAACATGATGTAGTGAAAGAACTAGTGTATAAAAGGGAAACTGGAAATAATGATCTGTGGCAATCAAAAACATTTTTCAAAGCGTAATTGGAATATTCAGTCATAAAATACATTTATTTGAAAAGAGAACAAAGAAAAACTCCTGAAATGTGGAAATGAATGCGGGTCAGGGACCTTCTTGTTCTATATTATTCATTAACTATTTAATTGTCTATTTATTTCAATTTAGTCAACGTCCATACTTATGTTTATATTTTCTCCTCATGTGTTTGATGTATTTTTTTAATTTTTCACTCTTGCTCTCCGTTCATTATCTGAGGGAACCTTCCCAAGGGATGAGTTCCTATCTAAGCTCTAATGTATTCTACACAAAGGGCGTGTTCTGCCTTGTGAAATCCTAATTAGCGAAGCACTCTCTCTTTCATTGACTACCAGTGGGGACATTTTTTTTTACTTAAAAGTGTCGCATATATCAAATGTCCAGTGTGGAAATGAAAGTGTCCTACGCTCAAGATGAATGATGTTTGTTTGTTTGTATTTCGGCTAAATAACTCCACAGGTTATAAACATAAAAACATATAAAATTTTCAGGAAATGTTGGTGGTGTTCTGGAGCCATCTGGATCCAGGAATCTGTTGAAGGATTCATACTCATTGTGAGACAGGGACATTTTCAGCATCTTTCGTCCAAGTACGGACCCTCACTCTACTCCCCGTGTCACGTCACCAAACCTTTCATCAGCATTTGATCTTCAGCTGGTTTTCACTCGGTCAAATCCACTGAATCAGAATATCATCGAGGTCTGTGACCTTACTACTCCTGAGATTCCAACCTTCTGCATCACACAGACCTCTTGTTGTTGTTGGTTTTTTTTTTTTCCTCACCCGGCAGCCGGCACTGGAAGTTGCCATGGTGATACATCTCCCTGTATAAGACTGCCTCAGTGCACACACCTTGTCAGACAAGTCTGGTTTTTGCACCGGCAGCATCAGCAGGAACTGCAGCCTCCAATGTCTCTAAACTCCACGTCTGACAACCAGAGCAGCCCGTTCACCTCCAAACTGACCCCTGCTGCTGACATATGCGTGGGACTGGTCATCCTCTCTGTTGGTATGTACGTGGTTCTCTCTGCTTTCATTCGTGTGTGTGTGTGTGTGTGTGTGTGTGCTATGTATCTCTGCCATCAGAAGTGTAGATGTGATCTCTTGGGGTCGTTTTTGTCTTGACATTATTGAACTGTTTAGTTGAAGACAGATTCCACGTATTCTTTTTTCTCTTTTTTTGGTCATTTAGCAGCCTGAGACGTCTCCCCAAACTTTGGCTCACTGATCCGATGGATTTTCTCTTTCGATGACAGAAAACTTTGTCGCAGCCGCTCGACTCCTGTTAGTCAAAGACGCACGTGTGTTTTGCAGTCGATGTTCAACTCTCGAACCCGTCTGAAGTGAACTCCAGGGATCCACCTGGTGGTTTTGCACTGCCGCAGATGTTGTGAGGAAGCTGGTGGCAGTCAACATCTGTATCGTACCTTTCTCATCACCATGTGACTTTTGCTCTTTGTGAGATGGAAAATAACTGGATGACTTAGCATCTGTAAATCACATCATATAAATGAATTCTTATTCTGATTTTACTGTTGCTCACACGGTAAAGTTTTAAATATTGATCTAATTTTAGTGACTCTTATTTCTTAATATCTTATATTTATATTCTAGGTCAGAGCTGCTGTGACAAATTACATTTCTGTTAACCCGTCCATCTCTGTGTGGAGTTTGCGTGCTCTCCGTGTCCTCCGGGTACTCCGGCTTCCTCCCACAGTCCAAAGACGTGGACATTAGGTGAAGACGTGACTCTATATGTTGGTTCTGTGACGTATTGGCACGTGTCCTGGGTGTGTGTGAGACCATTAAACCATGAAGAAAACGTCGGTATTGAGGTGTGACAGCTCCACTTGTTCCATCTCTCCAAAACATTAGAAATTCGAGTGAAAGTAAATCAAAAATGAAAGACTTCTCCTCACCACGGAGAAATGTGAGATTTGTAAGTGAATGCGCCTCGGAACCGATGAAGACTTATGTCCCCCGCTGTGCTGCAAATGGAAAATGGAAATCACACACTGCTCACCTTTATACCTTTATAGGAACCTTTATATGCCGAGTTAAATCAGAGGTAATTGCACCTGCTGTTTCAAGCTGTTGCCGATGATTGAAGTTACTGAGGACACAGTATTTGCTGTTTTTGAAGCAGGTACATCGAACGTGGCAAAATGCAGTTTAGCTGTAGAGTGGAGGGGAATGGTCTCTGACGTCCCAACAGGTACAGCGGCCGTTCATTCCCCTGCGTCAGACTGATGCTGACACATCCTCTCTCACATGCGACCCACGTTCATGGTCTTTGTCTCATTCCTCCACGAGAGCTGTGCAGAGGGCACATGCGGATGTGGCTCCTTTGTGCAGAGCAGCACGTGTCGATTTCCCAGGAAGAAATGTCAGTGGCACTGAGGAATAAGAGTCATTGCTGTCTGTAAATGGTTGTACACCAGTGAACCAGCTTCAGCTTCTGTCCCGTCCCGCTCCTCTGTCCAGTCCTGCTCTCCGTCCTGGGCAATGGGCTGGTGCTGATCATCTGCTACCGCCGACGGAATAAGATGGTGGGTTCGGAGCTGCTGTGCGTCAACCTGGCGGTGGTCGACTTCCTGAGCTGCGTGTGCTTCTACCCGCTCTCCATCATGTCGTCCTTCTACCACGCGTGGCTGGGAGAAGACCTCACCTGCGTGTACTACGGCTTCGGCTGCTTCGTCTTCGGCCTGTGCGGCATGTTCACCATCGCTGCAATCAGCATCACCCGCTACCTCAAGACCTGTTACCACCTGATATACAGTGGGACCTGTTTGTTAGCTGTCCGTGACGTGAGCGTGTCAGTAAATCGTGACGTGAACCTGTCGATGCGTGTCTCGTGTCTTTGGCTGTGAGTTGTACTACACCTGTGTGACTGAGAAACTGAGGCCGAATCTGGTTTTTGACAAGAAAGTTCAGATTGTTAGCGACAGTTTCACACTCTACTTGTACTTATTCGCACTACAACAAAGTTTGGAGTTGTTGTTGAGATGGAGAAGTGGATTAAAGACCAAAAGAGGAAGTCGATAAAGAGCCATCGCTCGGCCTTCGTGACACATCAGCAACTTGTCAGTTGAGCGTCGTTGGTGACTGTTGGTGGGCAGTGAGGTGCTGTGGGTGTTGGATGAGAACGAGTCCGATCACCAGCCGCTGTCTGTACCTGCAGCTGTGTGGCTGGAAGGAGCCAGCGTCCGCCTGTTGTGCTGCGTCATCTGGCTGGCGGCGGCGGTGTGGTCCAGCTTCCCTCTGTTCGGCTGGGGCGAGTACGTCCCCGAGCCCTACGGCCTGTCCTGCACCGTCGCCTGGAGGCGTTACCACACGTCGGCCAAGGACGCCTTCTACGTCATCTGCTCCTTCGCCTGCTTCACGCTGGTCCCTGTCCTGCTCATCATCACGTCCCAGTGTCAGATCCTGTACAAAGTGTCCCGCTTCTCCTACACGCTGTCCGCCAGAGGCATTCACAACAACCTGCGCTACACCGAGAAACGCCTGTCAATGGTGAGACGTGTGCGTGTGTGTGTGTGTGTGTGTGTGTGTGTGTGTTCTGTAACCGTTTCGACAAGCGGTTCCTTCACACGACTTCCTCTTCAAGAAAGGGTGACACAGTGGTACAGTGGTTAGTAAGTGAATGTGTGCATGAATGGTTGTCGGTTACACGTCCTCTCGAAAAGATTTTATCAAGAACTGAAAGTGATAAACCCATTGGTGACGTGTATTCTTTATTCAGCATTTTGTATTTACAGCTCTCGACGGTTCCTTTTGTTTATAATTGTCCGTGGAGCCTCAGGGACGACGTTTTTCTGTTTGTTTTTCTCTGCTGGAACGCCACAGGTTCTTTTGTGCATCTCCTGGGAAAACCTTCTGGAAATGGTTTTCTGTTTCCTACATGGCTCAGTGCGGGTGTGTAACTTGTCACTCTCCTCTTCCAGATGTTTTTCTGCATTAGCCTGGGGTTTGTGATTGCCTGGGCGCCGTATGCCGTGGTGTCCTTCCTCTTCATTTTCCATAAAGGGAACTGGTACATGGCTCCTGAGGGCTTCGTGTTCCCAGCGCTCTTCGCCAAGAGCTCCCACATCTACAACCCATTCATTTATTTCTACTTCAACAAGACTTTCCAGCAGGAGCTGCGCCGCCTACTTTCCTTTCTCCCCAGGCCGAGACGTAGCCGAGTAGGCATCCACAACTCCTCGGGTCACCATGCCCAGTATCCCATCCACATCCAGCTCCAGGAGAGACGCCACACGCCGAAGCCCTTTGTTTCATCTCAAGCCAGAACTAACAACAAGAGCAGTGGCAAAGGCGCACGCACCAGCGTCGGCCGCGTCCGGCCGGTGTACAACTGCTGGGGGTCCACGTCAAAGGACCCCAGCGCCACGCTGGTGGAAAACAAACCAGTCAACAATCACACCACGGCCGTCTCCCTTTGAAGCCGAGACCCGGTCCACGTCCGTTGACGCTGAAATGAGGAAAACCGCAGAACTGTCCTTAGTTCCGAGTTCCTGATGAACTGAAACACTGAAACTCGTCACTACACCTGCTTTGTGGAACAGGGACCTCATTGGATTATTCACATTCTCTGAGTAAAGCTTTTCCCTTCTTGATGTGACTGCTGGTTTAAAAATAGTCCCGTTAGGTCCGGTTTTATTTACACCACCCACAGCCACAAACTCAAAACCTCAGTGGACGCAAACCAGCTAATCCAGGAGCGTTTGACACACGCACCCTGGACTCGCTGCCAGCAGTCGTTTGTTAACTATCTGTGATAAGTTTGTGTCGTCTGTGTCCTCAAATGTCAAGTCTTTATCACATGTTGCCTGTGTGTGTCTATTTGCTGGTAAATGGCCTGGAATCGCCATTTTTCTTTGGCAATTCCAAAGGGTGGTTGAAAACGTGACCCCCCCCCACCACCACCACACACACACACACACACACATGCACTGACTGCTGTTTTTTTTTTTTTTTCTGAACACATGAGCATCTGGAGCTGCTGAATTCTGTTTCCGTGCCTCTGAATTGTGACGTACACATGCAGTTGTGCCAGTGGATGTTTCTGACAGTGACATTTTCAAGTCAGCCTTGCAGATGAAACGTCATTGGTGTTATTCCGCAGAGGTGAGATGATCCCTGCTTCTCTCTCATATGCTGACGTTGACATTTGGGGTGAAACGCGACTCGTCCAGCGTGCACCTCGGGTGTTCGCCGGTCGGCTCCAGCACAACCGTGAACCCGTCACCGTAATGATCAGGAAGAAGATGAATGGATCCACGTTCCTGTTCTCCCAAGAGCAAACGTGGTCATTGACAGTCGCCAGTCTTCTGACCGAGCACCGGCACTGAGGAACGGTTTGCTGTTTCCTGTACAACATTTCAAGTATGTGATGACTGTATCGTTGTTCTTGCCGTTCAGATTCAACACGCACGATTCTTTGTTGGTCTTCAACAATCAATACTTTGACCTTGGCTCTTGTTACACTTGCGTGGTGCCGAAGGTATTTCTGGCGGTGTGTTTTTGTGTTTTTGTGTTGTTGCTACACTACTACTGTATTTTGTACACGTTGCTCTGTTGTTCCGTCCAGCCTGTAATAATAACACCAACGTAACAGACATACTGTGGATATACGTGTGCGTGACATTTCTTTAAACACTGCAGTACACTTGTGGCGAGCCTCTTACACTGCCAAAGAGCAATAAACAAACATTCAAATTTAGACTCAGAGTGGTGGTTTTTTTTTTTTGTATGTTGTTCCAAGCATGTGTGCAGAAGCAGAGAAGGACAAATCTGCCCAGTTCTTGGAGTTCATAGTTGCATCCAGAGGTGCAGAGGTTGAGGGTTCTGCTGGTTACGGCTTCTGCTGGTTACAGGTGTACACGTACATGTGTGAATTGTGTCTCTGAGTCAGGGATGTCCATCCATCGACGCGATGAACCTGAAGGCAGCGCAGAGTGTGTCATCTACAAAAGATCTTTTTCTCCATGGCAGATGGGAACATCTTATTTATCAAAATACCCTTTTCGTCCCAGTCTTTTAACCAGATTGCTGAGAAGGGAACTGAAAGGACACCTCTCCTCAATCATTTGTTTCAGACTTTCCTCAAACAAAAAACACCTTACTGGTTGAGTAGCAGCTGTATTTGTACACTGAGATCCTCTAGTGGTGAACCAACAACCTGAGGAGAGAAGAAACATGTATTCACTTGGGTTTAGTTGTAAAACAGTGTTGTCATATGGAACCCCCCCCCCCGTTAACTCACTTCTAATTATAATAAATATTAGTAGTAGTAGTCGTAGTAGTAGTGAGGTTTTCATGACACAAGCAGTGATATGATGAATACATAGAACAACAGACAATGACATTAAATGCTTACAAGGAGGTGTCAATAGTCCATTTTCTTTGGGGGGGGGAGTAAAGAAGTAAATGAATAGAGAGTGACATGACATGAAGTGTTGACATGATAGAATTCATGATGGTATAACACAGTATTATGAATCATAATGTAATATAATATGACGTTCCCTTAACTTAACCCCCCCCCCAACCCTCAACTCGACCCTTTTGATACGTCCTCTGGGTCGTGGCCCGACAACAGGCCGACGTCTGACTTGGAGGACGCGTTTGTTCAGTCTGACCTTCGTCTTCCTCCTCCGTCCCTCGGCCGGCAGCAGCCGTCCCGCTCCCTGTGACGTCCCACTCCCCCTTTCCTGGAGGATATTTCATGACCGTCCTTCTCATGAGTCGTTTTGTGCTTGAATATTCTCCCATACGTATTCCGTGCCTCGTCTGATTGTTAGCAGCCTCACCTGATGAATACATGCACAGACATCAAACATCATCAACCATCTAATTCCCTGGTTCTCCATACCCCCACAGTGATCATGTCCATCATTTGTCTGATGCCCTCCATTTTAAACGAGCTCTGCACACTCGAATTGAATCGGCGATGACACATTGTTTTAATTCTGCAGCCTGTCATTGAAGTGTGTGTCCTGTTTTTTGGTCTGTGTGTCCAAATCACACATTTCTATTGCACAGAACAATGTCATGTTGAAAACAAGTATTTATGCCAACAGATGTCATAATATGGAACCGGTGTTTTATTATACACACACACACACACACGTAGAAACAATTGCAGCTGTTTAGTTTGTCTTTTGTTCTCACAAGGATTCACCGTAACACAATCCATCTCTTGCTATTCAGTCCATCTATTTCCTCAAGGGCTACACACAGAAACACAGATACACAACATGAAACGAGACAGAAGAGGAACATTTCAACTTAGTCGCATCAAAGCACCAGATCTGGCTGATTGTCGGGGGCACTGAGAGCTTCCTGGGAACGACGTGCAGACATTTGTATCAGTCGTTATGTAACGTCTTGACAAAAGGCTGCACTGATCAGACAAGCTCAAGGGTTCGTTGCACACAAACAAGACCGCGCTGCTGAGGTCCCTGTATGAATCATAGACAAAAAATAGATATATATACGAATCGTTCATGGACATGAACAAAGAGCAGTTTCTCTGGTGAATGGAAAAGGTGTTTACCACCAACGTGAACCCTCCGGACTGAGGGAGTTGGCTTCATCACCTTTGAGTGAGCAGTTCCTTTTGTGTCAGCGCATTCACCGCCACACAATCCATCTTTTCAGCTCGCAACCAATTAACCGTGTTTGTGAAACGGGGACACAAAGAGGAACCCTGCAAGCTGTATGAATTAAATCCAACCCTCTGGATCAAAGAGCTGCGGTGCATCCTGGAGCCGTCGATGGGTCAACGGTGGGATTCAACCTGGACCAGCTGCCTCTTCAGCACCGGGCTGGTCCAGCTGAAGTAGCTGATTAACCGTACGTACTTTTAGAGGTGGGATGAGGCCGGAGTACCCGGAGAGAAGCCACGCAGACACGGGGAGAGCATGTAACCTCCTTCAGGAAGACCCCCGCTCACCAAATGAAAGGTTTTAGTTATTTAACTTTATTTGTCAAAGGAGACTTGACAGATGTATCTGATGGTGTCAGTCCAGAGATCTCACTGCATCTCTGTGATGAGAACCCGGCCTCCGGCCGATCAGTTAAAGGCACGTTTATCTGGACGTAACATAACAACAACAACAAAGAGCTGCTCTTGGTTCCTCTTCCGTAGTTTTCTAGATAAAAACCACAGTCACTTGGTTTCTTACATCAACAGTCGACATCGGTGCTTTCAGACGTTCCATGTTCTTCTTCTCCTACGATACACTGAGGGGATTAGTACTTGGATGCATAAGCAGTGTTTTTGATGACTGCACACATGTGTCTGGGTGGATGGTCACACACACACACACACACACACACACACACACACACACACACACACACACACACGGAGGACAGACAACCATTCACGCTCACATTCACATGCTGCAGTCATTTCCACTGACTCGATGTGTGTTGACATCAACGCCTCTCCACCACACGTGGATGGGGATCGATGGTCCCAAGGCACCAGACCGTCACCGGCGCTCCACCCTCAGCGCTCTGGAAATCGGGACGATGGTGCATGCAGTGATCTCATCACGGGGGAAGATGCCGCACTGGAGCGGAACGGGGACGGGCTGCGATAGGTGGACAGGAGGTGGGATGGTCGGAGGGATGGGGCACTGGAAGGGGCGGCTCAGACCGCCGGGGGCCCTGCAGGTCCCCTCTCCCCTCCTTCTGTACCCCCTTTGTTCTACCCCTCATTAGCAGCCGTTAGCGTGTCATCATTCTCCAGCTGCACCAGGACACCAAGTTCTTCTCCCCCACTCACAGAACACCGTTACACCGTGAACAGAGCGGCGCAGGAACGCAGCGGGTCGAGGCCTCGCGCAGAGACCCCAGCATGGAGGCCTCCGAGTGTGGGGTCGCAGCCCTGAGGAGAGGAAGCTACGATGACACGGCAGCGTGTCTGCGTCCTGTGAGTATTGAGCCGTCATCCATTTACAAAGGTCATATAATATCCTGCCAATAACGCTCGCTGCATCAGAATCGATGTCTTGCGTTTTAATTAAGTGCAGCTTATCTGTCACCTTTTACCCAAAAGCCTCTTCATCTCTGACATGTGGCGGCGTTTGAACATCGACGCTGGCGACCGTCAAACGCGTTTAAATCACAACAGTTAATCATCATCATCAGAGAAAAACAAAACAAAAAATAATATCAGACAACATATGACAACTTTTTTTTTTATTTTGGAGGAAATCAACTAAAGTTGTAATCAGAGATCATTGAATTACGTAACAGTTACTCCCCGGCACCGACCCAAACTGTCGTGATGACTGAGAATCATCACTGATGTCAGATTGTAAAGCCTCATTTGGTTTTCGGAATCATTCACAGACTCATGCTTACGTTCCTTGTGATCCTGTTACTGTTCATTGATGATGTTGTTGTTTTCTATCTATGTGTACATTTACATATTGTCTTCATTCATAAAGCCTTTTATTTTCTTCCTAGCGATACTATTTTATTTACTTTATTACTTTTATCATTTTTATTTTTCCTCGTTCTTCTGCTCACATCCCCTGCCACCACATTCCTGCTCTGAGTCCTCCCAGCAGACAGGAGAGCCTTCATTGATCTTTCAAGGCTTTCTACGACCCACCCCCAGCCCCCCGGTTGAGAAACATATTTGATGTGTTCAGACATCGTTAGCGGTCCACGGTTGTCATCTGACTGATGAGTTAATGTGACCGCCAGCGCGAACAAACCAAACTACAGTTTCTTCTATTTTCTTCAAAGTACTTGGACCGTATTGTTCATGTACATCCTGTCAATGATTTATATAAGCACATTTGGTTTTGTATTTTATGCATAAATCTCTTTTCCACCTCAGTTCCTGCAGCTTTTAATGAGACCTCTTGATTACTCATCAGTGTCCGATGCCGCCCTGAGACCTTGATGATCCCACGTCCGCCGTCCAGCTGCGTTTCCATTTTACAAAGCAGCTTTTCCTGACTCTGCATGTGACCTGCTCCATCGCCTTCATTAGGGCTTGTAGTTGTTGTTGTTGTAGTTGTTGTTGTGTTGTTGTCTGTGTGTGTCTGTGTGTTTCGGTCTCGATGTGTGTTTGTCTGATCGATCCCGTGTGTTTCCTCCTTTGGATTTAGTTTCTTTTATCGTTGTTCCATTATTCTTTTTTTACTTCATGTTTAGTTTAGTTTCTGTTCCCCCCAGTACAATTGTCACCATATGTGAACCCCGTCGTCTGTCTGTGGATGAAAACAGAGTGAAACAAACAGTGTTTACATGACCCCCACCAGCCAGTCAGATCAATGTTCTTGTTCTGATGTGGCAAGTTGTTGATTGGTCAGACCTGCAAGGGGGGGGTAGAATCAGGTCCAAGACCAACCATGGTCATACTGTATATTTGATATATTTGAAAACTTTGATGCTCCTCGATGTTACGTACTGTATGTGCATGCACGCTGTTTCCCCGGCTGCAGATGTTCCGACTCCATCTGGCAGAACATGGCGCTCTGTCAAGCGTTGTTTTGTTTTGTTCGGCTTTTTTTCATTTTCTTTCTTTTGTTCAACAATTACAGAACAAGAATCGTCGCAGCAGCTGTTTGTTTCCCCTCAGATTAGCAAAACAGCATTCTGTGTCTTTCCTGGTGTGAAAATGACTGCGTATCGTGAACGTCCTGTGTCTTTTCTCTTCAACTGAGTCAAATGTGGATTTTAAAGTGTTCGGGGCGTTCACATGGCGACAGTGTTTGAGCGACCAATCA
>CAAKHB010001095.1:147698-166311 GCA_901007665.1 Aeoliscus strigatus
AAGAAGCATGCAGTGCAACAAAAACATCATTGCTTAACATGTAGCTGAGGTTTTTTTTTTTTTGCAGAAATTGTTCAGATGGAACTTGTAGGTTTGTAATCGGGATTATTTACATCAGTGACGACTGACACGTTTCCCCCCCCCCGGTCAGACCACTGATTACAGTTATTTGACTTATGTAATTGAATTACATAACACTGTTCCGTGTCATTCCCCAACACTGGCGCTAACTGACAGAATTTTGGACAAAGTGCAGTGAAGTGAGCGATTTGCTTCCCTTTGTTTGGCTGATGACATAACAGATGAGCCTCCTTCAGAGAACACCACGTTCTGAATGTGCTAAAGCAGAAGGAAACCAGACATGGTCACATGGACGGATTTGGTTTTTCTCTGAATCGCAGTTCCTCCCGTCTTACACCCGACCTCCTTCCTCCTTCCTCCTTGTAAAGTACGATGGCCCTGGTTCCTTCCACAACAAGGTGGTACAATTCATCAAATACTGACACTGTTCCACACATGACGTCCAGAATATTGACTGAAATCTGGTTCAATCCAACTGCAAAAAAAAAAAAAAACGACCAACAAACAGATAAACGCCGGCAAAGACAAATCCTCCTTAGTGGAGGAGGAACCAGAATGAACATTTACAAGACAAAATTCCACGGAAGTTGATTCAGAGTGAACAGTTCAATGAAGAAAAAGACTTTAATGGGCAATTGTATCACTGAATGGTTGGACTCACACGTACCAGTAAATGTGACACGAGCTTTCATAATTATACTAATTATGCATTTGCTTAATAAGTATAATTATCAAATCTTGTGCATGTGCATAATAAGAATAATTCTGAAAGCTCACGTTCACTGTTCTTTATGTGTGAGTGTAGTTTTCACATTATTCTTGTACATGGACGTCACATTGTTCATTGTGCACTATTTGACTGCATGAGAAGCTGCTTATGACCTGAGTCCTTTTTATTTATCCTTAACAAAACCCTGAGGTGTACGATAGCATCGGGGTTCATCTGTGGGCGACAAATAAGACCGATTGTCAGCGACACACAAAGATGACATTGTGAGTCCATTACTGCACCGACAAGGAACGCGTGGAAGTCCGTTGCATAATCTGACGTCGACACTAACGAGACGAGGCGATCACAAGCGATTTGTTACAGTTGAACGAGACGAGCAGACACAGAAGCTGCTCGTCTGAGCGGACAAATGATTCCTTGTAAATAACGATCAAAACATGTCATGTAGCGCTCTGCTCTCCAGCGGTCGTGGTTATTTTTCAGTTGTTTGTGCTGGTGCCTTTGTCATGGAAACATTACATAACACTGTGTTGCCGGTTATTCCATCGTCATTCATCCATGCCAGTCTGTCCCTTGTGGAAAACAAAGTGGGTCTGTGAGCAGCGAGCTCACCTTGTCTCCTCACAGATCCAGTTTTGTGAAAATCGTGCTGCCCTGTTTCTCTCCGGCAGCTTTCGTAGAGAAACTGAAACTTGTCAGTGGTTACCAGTGTCACTGTTGCCATCTCAAAAAAAAAAAAAAAAAAGCTGTTTGCATTCGAAATGAGTTTTGCTCAGAGTGTTTGCAGAGGAGGTGAGAGGGCAACCAGACTGCAGCAGTTCTTCTCTGACTTGTCTCTTTCACCACCGTCCAGATGTACTGGGGTCACCCTGACTATTTCAGTTGTATAGCTTCTTTAATCGACAGTTTTCAGTTTTCAGCTGTGCTGACATCATCGCACAATGGGCTCCTAATCACCAATTAGCCTTTAAACACAATTCCATTCCATTCCATGAAATATCATCAGTTTCCATCTTTACCACACTGACAATGTCAGTCCTGTATTTATGATTTATTTAATGTTGTCTTCCATGAATACGTTGCTTTTCTTTCAAAACTAAGGACATTTCTAATAAGTGACCCCTTTTGAATGGGATCATGTAGTATATAGAGTACATATGAATATATCATATATTCTAAAAAATACAATTTTGTGGCTCTTTTGATCAAAATCTGGAAAACTACATCTGAGGCCTCAAGAAATCCAGAGGAGACAGGGAAATAGTAGGGGGAAAGTAATAACGATACATTTAATTTATACCAGAAATAATATTACTCTGGGATCCAGAAGGAAGCGGTGGTAGAGTAGAAAAAATAAACCGCAAATAAACTGAAACACTGGGAAGTCACAGAAGTTGTCATTAGTTACAGTTGCTAGGGTAACTTAGTTTGTTCTCCTAACGGTTTGTTACACTGGATAACGCAATATAAAGTAAGATCAGCCATTAGGTTCCCTCCCCCGGTGCGGAAATTTAGCAAACGTAAAAAAATGACTTCAGACACCCAGACAGACGCCAAAGGATGGTGCATGTTGTCGGGATGCCCCAGACCTGTGGACAACACCTGCCAGAGTCAACGAGACACGTCACAACGGTACGCTTGGCACGTCTGAGCGCCGCATGCCCACGGTTGGTCAGATTAGCTGAGGCTACTAATTGACACAGTTAACATGTGACCCTTTTATTAGTTTTACTCATCATTACCGTCCTCGTTGTAGTACCGAGTCATTCAACTTAAAATTAGTTTGTTAGCCACCGTGCGCTACTACAAGGCCGCAGCTGTTTGTCAAAGTGATTCAATAATGAACTGAAATTATCTAAAGTGACTTTATAAATCCCTGGGGGTGCAATATTTGTCAGGTGTCGTGTCAGGTAATTCAAGAAGGGTTTTGTCAAGAGCGCTTGAAGGCTTGTGACTAGTGATGGCCGTCTGACACCCGACACAAGCTTCTCGTCTTCTGAGTTGGAAGCGGAGCAGCAGTTCGTGTGAACCATCACTTCCAAGCAGGCTTTGATGCGCAAAAGGTCACGTGACCAACGACGTATGCGGTCGAAGCGGTACCTGCTGCAGTCGGCTGAGTCCACCCGTACATCCCCAGAATGGTCAAATTACCGTACATTTGGCTTTTTGGACAATTATTGATTGACCAAATCATCATGCAAATACGGTAAATGATCCCACACATGGCAACGTTGGGTGTAGAGCCCAACAAAAATCATTTTCATACGTTCAGAATAATGATGCAACAAGGATCCTTCCCTCTAATTTCACTTTAGTAGTATAAAGTTAAAAAAAAAAAGAAAAAAAAACCCTGTGTTTCATCAAAGAACTGTGTGTGTGGCCAGGAAACGAAGGAAATCTGGAAATATGATGTACGATCGTCGCGTCAGAAGAAATGCACTTTCCCAATATATCGTACCAACTGTGAGTATGGACCTTGTTTACCGTCGCGTTTCTTTGCAGCGCCTCCATTAACAATACGCATTCACCCGTGACAGAGAGTCTTGACTGATCCAGCTGAGGCACAAAGGCGGCAAGTGGTCCGAAGGCGTGCCTTGGCTCGCAAAAGGAAGCAGTCAAGGCTGAGAGCTCTGGGGGTCTCGTTGGGCAGGAAACACGTCGATGTACAAACAGGTGACGAGCAAAAACATTCCCTCTTAACAAACGAAGGACATCTGCCATATTCACCTGTTTTCTCACACGTTCATGGGAACAACAAAGCATCTTTTGTCACAAGCAAGGCCTTAACTTCCAGATCTGTACCTGGAAGAGCTGGCCGATGTCATAGCATGGACAGATGCCGAGTGCCAGACCGACGCTTTTGTGGACAGACCGGCAAGTCCGCTCTTCATAGCTTGTAAATCGGGCAAAGATGTTGGAACGCAAATACTTGAAGGAGAGGTAGGAAAAGACATCCTGGCCAACTCGTAACACACTCCAGCCTGAACAGTTTCCGTTTCACATTCGTATTGGATTGAACACGAGGGGCTTTAAACTGAGCACCGGCGCCGTCGGCAGCTGTTTGACTTTGACAGAGAGGTGCAGCCGATGTTGGAGGTCCTGGTAGGTAAGACCGTTGAGCAGTCGCTGCGGGAGGTGATGGAGGACCACGAGCTGGACTGTCTGAGGGCCCAGCAGAGGGCATTTCAGGAGATGAGATACGCCGAGCTGGCAGAGGTGCAGCGACTGCAGGAGCAGGAGAGGCGCTGCAGAGAGGAAAAGGTACAGAACTTATATGACAAACAGCAACAGTGTTCCGGAAATTCAGTTCAGTGTCTAGATCAGGCTGATATTTAATACTTTTATTATGTCTTCATTCCATCTCGTTCTCTCAAACTAGATTATTGATCATGCATAGGTGTGTTTGTGTACACTGTGTGCTGACACGGTGTACTCACACACACACACAGTGATGGTGCAGCATCGGTGGAGCAATTTGCGATTCGATCTCGGGCTCAAGTACGATATTGTCACAGCGAGAGATTCAAAACAGAAATCTATCATTTCTATCTGCTGCTTATGTGATATTGTCCTTCTTAGAAATACCTTGTGTGACATTATCAGTACACAATCTCAGCTTAGTCTGTGGCTCATGTGGTGGCGTTCGGAGAAATAACTTTTACCGTGAGACGACCTTTTTCTGATAGTCGGATCTGTGTCACCAACACTCCACTTTCTAGTGCCACTTGTCAGGTAAACAAACGCTGCTGTGCTGTTATAGGAAATGATGCCAAAGCGAACTAGCTGGCACTGCTCAGGAGACGACTCCTACCACTTCTACTCTAGTGCTCTTGTCTTGAGTCTGAAGGGAACAGAAGAGTCGCTTCTGCAACAACAAAAAACACGCTGTGTCTCTCAGTGACAACAGCAAAAGATCTGAGTGTGGCCCGGATGCAAACGTCAGTCAGTCATATGCCGTTCGCTGCAGGAGCACAGAATTGTTCAGCAGAGGAAGGAGGTGACGCAACAAAGAGAGACGGAGGAGAAGATGGCAGCTCACGCGTTCGCCCGGCAGTACCTGACTGATCTTCTACCTTCAGTCTTCACCTCACTGAGGCGCAACGGCTTCTTCTATGACCCGGTGGAGAGAGGTGAGCAGTGGCACAGCACACGGACACACCAAGGATTCACCTGACTCAGTTTGTGCTCCTGTTTTCCAGACATCGAGTCCAACTTCTTCCCGTGGCTGATGACCGAGGTCCATGACAGACTGGAGGAGAGAAGCGTAGCAAGACAGCTGCAGGACAGTACGTTCATCTGTCGACATCGAACTCCTGCTGAAAACGGGTTTTTCTCCCGTCTGAGTCATGTCAAGGCCTCACACATTGCACATGCACTGATTTGTCAGGGTAACTCTGATTCACAGTGACTTATTCCCACCCATTAGTGAATGCTTTAGTGGCAAAAGCGATTCATTCTGAAATAAAAAACAGACTTTGATGCAGGGAGTGGGTGGCAAGAGTCTTTCAAAGCCTTAATATGCAGATGAAAATTAAAATAAATGTGCAGCTGCTGCTCTGACCTCTTTGGATGAACAATTACACGTGGACCAAAACTATTTCAAAGTAAGATCTCGACACACTATCACCTGAGGATTTCACTGCTCCGGGGGTCATCGGATCACAAATATTATAGTGCCATCTATTGGTTCTTTATAGATATTACAGTGGCGTTCTCACTTTTTGCTGACTTTCAGATCTCATCTATGAAGTTGTCCATGAAAACCTGCAGCTCGCTGGGGACCAGGAGTCCAAGAAAACACAATCTGACATGTAAATCACAGTGACAGACATTTGTTTGAGGTGCCCACTGTAAAATTTTGATTTTGTCATGCTTTTCACACCATATTTTGTATTAACTTATTTTTCCAACTTTTTTTTTAGGCACTCCATACATCTGATACATCTGATGTGAATAAATATTTGATTATTGAAGCATTTTGCACTCTCATTAATAAGGTCACAGCATGTGTGTGGACCTGACAGGTCTTTAACACTCCTGAATGTTTTGTGGATGTATTTTCTGTTTTGTTTTTTGTTTTTTTCTCATTTTTGTCCAACAACAGAACGGTTTTTCCCCTCACTACCTTGCAGTATTTGTTCATCTTGCCAATGGTAAGAAGAGGGTTACTGTTCCTGGAAAATCAAACATGAACATTTTGATCTTGATGTCAACAGCATTTCAGCAGTCAGTGTTGAGTAAGTTTCAAGTGACATCCAAAGTTCCTCCTTGTGACGTCATTATTTGCATCAGGTAGCGTGCTGCAAACGGTTCACTCAGGTGTCCGAACAGACAAAGTTTTGCATTTGCTCAGGTGGAATATTTGATTCTTGCTTAAATAATCTCAACATCCCAGAAGAAAAAACACTTTTGCTGGTGTAAATAACCTTGTGTTTTGTTATTCACTGAATAACAGTGAAAGGACCTGAGTCAAAGTATATGTCAGTGCACCAACATACAGTATTTCACTCTGTAATATTTCATTCTCTCTGTGGAACACACCTCCAGTGATTTGCACGTTGTTGATGTCAGAGGGCTTAGTGCTCTAAGTGGAAGTTTAAATACTGTGCTAAGAAGTAGGTGTAACCCTCCGCTATATACGGCTCTATTTTAATCCCGGCAGCCTATTGGCCAGCTCACCTGTGACACCTCCCTGTGACGTGGCAGTGTCACTTCGTCACTTCCTCTGTGACGAATAACAACAAAAAAAAAAAAGTTTGATGATGTGAGTGACTGTTGGTGACGGGTGACACCTCCGCGTACGCAGCACGAGACTGGCGAGATCTCGAGCTGACACCCGTGGATCAGCATCAGTGTCTCAGAAGACAAAACAACAAAACATGAATGTCATTTATTGAAATGACGTGAGTGAGAACCGGATTGGAGAGACTGCGTGTGACTTGATTTGTGTTAAATCCAAAACCAACACGTTTAAACAGCGTTCATTTTATTTAGAGAAAACAAACTGGAACATTCAGTTGTGCCGCAAATATCCAGTGGCGATGCTTTTCGTTTCCATGCCAACGATCTGTTAACATGAAATACACAAAAGATGATGACTTTTGTGGTCACCATACTCCATGCACCTTGAAGCCCCTCTCTCCCCCCTCAGAGGAGCAGCCGCAGTGAGCGCGTGATGGATGGATGGATGACAGGATGAGCGCCATATTGCGCCTGGTTGATCGCGGTGAGAAGGCAAATCTGCGGCAGCGAGTCGCGCACGGGTCCGAACCCCGCCTCGGCTCTATGACAGCTCCGGCCCCGGTAGGTTTCCGGACCGTGTCCTCGTGTCGATGCTGACAAAAGCACACGTGTGTGCATTTTGCGCAACACGGGGCGAATGTCAACAGGTGTGTGTGTGTGTGTGTGTGTGAGAGAGGGATTATCGAGAAGGATGAGAGGACGGAACAAGCTGCTGGCAGCGACTCTCCATCTCAGCAGCAGCCACGAGCTGACGAGCAGAGACGTGTGTCGGACTGACCGGACGTTGAACGTCCTGTTCTGGGATGGAAATCATTTCCCTGTTGTGGGTGTGTACCTGCACCTACCGGTAGAACGCCCGAACGAAAGGCTCCAGCAAGAAACTGACCCTTTAACCACATTTTGCACAAATGTGCATGAACCTAAGGGTCGTTTCGTTTGTAACCACACCTGGCAACTGATGGAGGTTTTGTGGTGATTAAAGACGGTGCGTGTGTTGAAAGAACTTCCATCAGTTGAAAGGTGGGTGTGGTTGGTTAGTCTAAGATGGAGTCTGAAGTAGGACAGTATGACGGTGGAAAGAAGGGTAGGTAACTTCATCACGTCCAGAGGGTGAGGTACGTTTAGTAAGTTACCATATTTAACCTGCCCGGATGAGTCAACATTGTCAAGGTAGACAAAATGTAAAACTTCGTATTTATGATTTCAAAATAAAACCAGTTGTTGTGTAAATATACCTATCCTGTATGTGATTGACAGCGTTAAATTTAAATAAAATGAACTTAGAAAGGTGATTTGGCAGGCATAAATTCAAACACGTCAACATTGGGATTTCTATGTAAACAACTTTCCCCTGTTTTGGTTATTTTAAATTAAATTTAAATGTCCTGAGTTAATTAAATGCAAGGCGGTGTGTTTATTGTTTGTATCTGGTACACACGTACTATGCAGGTGAACGATTTTCTAAAATGGCGCAAGACAACGTGATTAATACATTTTCCATGATAATTTGGAACTGCTTTATAATAATGGTTTATCCATGACCGTGATTGGTGAACTAAGCGCTGCTCTTATTGTGAAGGTCACAGGTTTTGATTTCCTGTTTGGCGCTAGCTGCTGTTAGCTTGCTGCCGTAGGGGTGATGACTGTCGCCCGCAGGAGTGTCCGGCGGCTCTCAGCCGGCTTTAAGTAACGCAGAAGTGGCTCAAACTCGTTTCTCCTCTTTCTCTCTTCTCGGAAGCGGCTGTGAGGAGAAGTCACACGGAGCACAGGTCTCTTCTCTGGAAAAAGTTCAGTATCTGAGCAGCCCGGCGCAGAGAGACAGGAAAAATGCCCAAAGCGGTACGTACATTCGCTTTATTGACATTTTAATCTTCTTGTCTTTCTTTTTACTTATTGTGAAGCCGAACTAACATGTCAAGTTTAACGGGAATAAACCGCCCTATATTCAGCACAATGGTCTTATTGAGGGCGTATTTTGTAAATACTTTTTTATTCTCAAATTAATCTAATGGATTAACATTGTTAGCTAAACACGTGTACTGCGACGTTAGCATAAAATCACTGGTTCAAACTGATGACGTTAATATCTAATACGTGTACTAGCACTTTTTTTCCCCAGTTAGATTTCTCAGAAAGGCTCATTATTACGTACTGCGAGATAATGGTCCAAATTTGACAGACTTTGACTGAGTTTGACAGATTGTGTTCAGTGATGCTAGCTGCTTTCTGTGACGAACCCCTTTGAAATGGACTGAGAAGAATTCCAGAGAAACCCGTGTATTGTGTGTTGAGGGTAGAATGCAGAAATCACAGGCTCCTGTCAGATCCTGGCGTGTCCCATCTGGCTGGCAGCTGGATTCACTTGTCTCCAAAGTGAGGACACCTGCGAGACAAGTCTCCAAAGTCTCCAAACCCGAGAACTACTGTTCTGAAGACATAACACAAAACATCGCCCATATGGAAGGTGGAAAAATCTTTCTGTTCCTAGGAGACGACAATAAACACCCTATTTTTGGAAAATGTTCCATATGGGTTTTAAATCATTAAGTTGTTGGCAACATACCTGAAGAAGGGACTAATGCTTAATGAAGCTGTTTAGTATATTTGAACAGGTCTTTGGCATTCATCTGCCTCTGACTCCCTCGCCCCACCCCAACGACACACACATATACACATACACACACATCCCTCCCACAGCTTGAATGAAACTGAAATGTGCGATGACATGAGGACAAATAATGTCTCCACGTTCTTGTTTGATCAGGCATTTGCTGTTTTTCCGATATGTCCTGATCTAAAAGATGTTTATTATATAAACACTGGGTAATACCTTTAAAACAAATCTCAGAGTGTGATCAAATCTGATGTTTTACTGAAAGTAATCAACTGGAAAGGTTCACCTGCCCTGGCAGTTGCCATGGTGATGTCAACGGCTTAGTTGGTACTGAGTATACAGGGTGAAAGGACCACAAATTACCTGTCGTCTCAGCTTTTGTATTGTGAGCAGCAAGTCACTAAATGACTCGATTGGTGTAAAAAAAATGTTTTTCAGCAAGGTTAAAAAAGATTTGTGACTTCAATTTCATGTTGTGAATGAAAATTGCCATGTGTATGACATATGGGCTCAATGGGTTCTAGTTAGTTTGGTAGTTTGACAGTAATCTTACCGAATACTTGACCTCCTTGCAGGGTAAAGATGGTTGACCGACACAGGTTGTTGCCTAGTTGTTGCTTGTTGTTGGTGTATTGTGATGAGAAGGACTGAAAAACCCTGGACAGCGTCATAAAGTTTGTTGTTGGTTTGTTTAGACTGGCCTTTGCCTCGTTGACACAAGGACAAAAAAAAAAAAGCTGTGGAAATGACATCATTCCAGTCTGATAGCAACACAGCAGTCGGACGATGGCGGACTGTGTTCTTTTCCATGACAAAGACAAACACGAACCTGACTAACGGACAGCTCAGTATGTGGCCTCACGTAGCAGGAGAAATATCAATAAGACATTAAGTCTATTTTAATTAAGTTTATCCTTTGATGCTGTTTCCACCAGACAACCCTGGAATTAATCCCTGAAATGCTGAGTCGCACTCACTCAATATGTAAATGAGGATTTATTTTTTTGACTTGACAGAGAAGTGTGAAAATAGATTAGTAGTATGAGTTCAACCTTTATTCCCAAAGACATTTCAGGCTGGGAAGACATGAATCTCACCTAATAATACCAAGGCCAGAGGTTTTTAGGGCTGCTGCATGTGAAAAGCTTCCGTTTGATGAAGAAATTACAAATTGTTTTTACACTGTTAATTATATTTCTGTGACGCACAATTATCTTCAAGGACATGAGCGTCCTTTCAGTCCTGGTGTGAATGTCCTGGCTTAACATCCGAGTGAGAAAAGGTAAAATAATTGCAGTGTTGCGAAGAGTAAATTGTTGACCCACCTTAAATTTGACAGCACAGAAAGGAGGCATGTCTGCAGTGATACTGCTCAGATACTTATCACACAGTTCAAAGTGGACAGGAACTGACTGAGGAGTATTTCAGGCTTCTGTATCGGTGCTTTGGTGACTCATGTTTCACTTATTTGAATGAAACAATGTCTGAAGTAAACTATTACGCTCCTTGGCTCTCCCAGAATCCTGTTTCCATTTAGTATGAGGCATCGGCAACAATCAACATAAATGGGCGTTTCCCTTTTTACATCCATACCTATTGTTAGAATCAGTTCCTTAAAGTTATTGATAACTCACTCATGCCTTCAATACTCACAATTCCTGATTCACCAGTTGGAAAATAGTCATAAGGTCTTTTGCTCGTCGTTTCCTCATTTGCTTCCATTAGATGTAGACCTGTGTTGTAGAATCCGTTTATTCGGATTTCTTTTTTATTTTTAGGGCGTCCATTGCCTTTGCCACAGGATATTTATCAGCAGTGCATATTTACATATATGTACTGCTGACAAGACCCAAAGTGGGACAGGGGTCGAATTATTCACTGTGTTTACCACGTTCTCATGTCCAGTCATCAAATTGTCTCCATCCAGACCAGACCTTTACAGGCATTTACGGCCCCCGTTGTCTCTGAAATTGGTGATTTCTGTTGCAAAAGAGACTTGTAAAGCAATGCGAACTCTGCAGAAGGTTAAATATTGAACGGTCCTCACTGAAGAATGCTGTGAAAGCTCCTCACAGTTTAACTCCTCAGGTGACGACCACCACGTTTCTTGAACGTGACCGAGCGGCTCCGTAAACCTTGACAATACTGTGTGGTTAAGAATTTTAAGGAGCTCACTTTTTGTGTCTCTTCTGCTTTTAGTTGTTCCTCCATGAGGCCTTTGTTGCCATGGAGCCCAAACGTCTGTTTGTTGGCTGGTTTTGACGTGATTAATCCTCTTATGACTGTGATGACTGGCGTGTACGCGGTTAATACACGCGGCCTCAGACTGAAGCTGCTCATTGTGGACCTCAGGGTCCTTGCCCAGAATATTTTTAGCATATGTGTCATGTTTTCTTTACTGCTCTGAATGGCCTCAGTTTATTGTGAGTTACCGTTGGAGGACTTACTTTGAGATCAGATATCACTCACTCGGTGGTTTCTGTCGGCTCGCTTGTGCCACACATTCACATGTTCCATTTTCAGCTGGTTGGGGTTTGTTTTTCTAAGTGCTGCATCTGTAACTGTCGTAAATGTAGAACGGTGACGTTGAGGGAAGCGTCTCAAAGTGTCGGAGTGGCTTCCACTAATCCATTTTTGTGATTTCAGTTCAGTAATCTGCCTCCACAGTGCTGTGCAACATGTTCTCTGTTACGAAAATGTTGCAGTTCTTCTCTTCTTGTATCATAGCTGAACCCCTGACATGAGTAAAACTTGATCTGGTGGATGTTTGATTCAAGTAGTTTTCACATGTGTCATTGTAGAATGTAGTTCCAAACCATCAGCAGGTCTGAGTGCTCCTTCTCTTTGACTTTCCTGGTCAGATGCAAACCACTGTCTGTAGTCTGGACTCTCTTCCTCTGACAGTCTCATTGACAGAAATGATTAGGTGCTCTCTGCTGTGATTGGATCGGCCGTCTTTTCCGGGTTTAAGTCTGTCAGAGGAGTTCAGAGCAGTTAGTCATCAGACTAGTCACTTGGGTTGCCCAGACTTCCCCTCTCCGGTGGGCGCGGGTGAATTTGCTCACTGCTGAAACTCCACCCCGTCACAATGGCCTGGGGATGAAAGACGTCACTGGAGGCTTCTGTTAGCAGCTTGTCTCTCCCCTCAGCGTGCCCACTGTCCCCTTTGTGGAGTCTTCACTGGGCATTAAGAAGTTCAGCCAGTAGCCAGAGGATCTGTGTCTTTTCATTACCCCCCCCCCGCAAATACCAGACATCTGACATTTCTACCCACAGAAAAAGCATTCATGAGCACGACCTCAAAGCAGCTATTGTAAATATTTCTGCATTGTTGCATTCACTTCAGATGCCGTTTGCTGATTAGTCACCACAACTACAATACTTGATTGACTCTCTATTAAGGGACACAGTTGACGTCACTTCACATTATTTTACGCACTCGTGCTGTTTGTGTTACTTTAGAAACTGCATTCGGTCACTGGGGTGGATCCCTGTGAGTGGACGTTGTATTCATGTGCTTTCAGTGAGATGGAGCGCCTCCATTGAACGTACAGGTCCCTTTGATCAATGATTAACTGGACAACTCAAACAAGAATTTTTTTTTTTTAGTTCTCCATTCTATGTTTTGTGCTTGTTCTGTTCACAGTGACTCGTGTGTCAACGTGTAACTCCAACCTGTGCCTGTTTCTCAGACTCATTCTACGATCGACAGGTTTATGTCTGATAAAACAGCGATAAACACAGTCCAACATGTTTACTGTATAAATACACCCCCCTGTCAGTCTGTTATGATCTCTCATAGGGGTCCTTATGATCAGCTGCTTTTTCTCATCTTTCTCTGCAGGTCAATGTTCGCGTCACCACCATGGACGCTGAGCTGGAGTTTGCCATTCAGCCCAGCACCACTGGCAAGCAGCTGTTTGATCAGGTATATCAGTTCCCCCTTTGACCTCCAACATCCAACTACGTCATCAGTGTCACTCTAAAAAGTGAAATGCAGCCTTTTCCAACTCAGTTTGCTCATCATAAAGAAACAACCACAACACCACCCCCACAGCCCCCGATGTGGCCGTCAGGGAGCCATGTCCAAAGTGTAAAAACAACAGATTTGCCTGTAAAAGGAATTAACAGTATTATCATCACAAGTGATGCCCCTGGTGTTTGTCTGCACTAACGGTCATTAACCCCGCCTGCCAGCTGATGACGTAAAACTAACATATATGTTATTTTTTGTATACATTCAGTCAACTATTTCAGTCCTGACATCAGGGTGTGACATGGTGAAACGGTCCTGTACGATCTAGATGCTGTTGCATGATCACTGCACAGCTCAGGTTGGATGTTGTGTATTTTGACTTCACTTCGTAGAAAGTGTTGCTGTGCTGCCCACAACAATGGTTTCCATCATGTGTTTAACTGTGGCCCATTTTGATGTTTGATACATAGAACCATGGGTGCGCTTGTAGTGAGAAGGAACCTTGTTGGAGAATGTTTGTCTCACAATAAGTATTTACTAGAGCTGTGTTCTTAGTGTGGATTGTCTTTGCTGTCATTTCTAGAAACTCTAAACGTTGCCAACGTATCAGTCACATGATCCTGGGTTAACCCTAGCGAGGGAGAGTGATGTGCTCGGAAAAAACGTCTGCCCCCATTATCCCTCCAAAGCTCTTTCCACTCATTACATCCAGGTCTGAAAAGTTCTTTCCCATGAGATGAGATTACAGATGCTGGGGCTCCAAGTGCCCTAAACAGTGTCAGTCCTCCCACTGGCTTTCAGCTCGACAGAAGTAAATCTACTGAACTGGATCTGTCTATCACAATAATATTTAGTAGAATCACTGCGCACTGTTGCAAATTTAGATGTAAGACATGTCAGTTTTAGCTCATGTGCAGGCTGGGTGACAGTTCGGGTGCAGGAAAGGCATTGTCCTAGCCACTTCCTGTAGAACCCGTTTCTCTATAGCTAGCGTCGCTAACTCTGTATAGTGGCTGCATGTCAGGGGATCCACCCCTCAGCAGATCATCACTGTGGAGAACATTCTAGTCCAAAAAGATTCCTGGACTACTGTTAGACATTCACATCGTGCGACACGGGTGTGTCTGCTTGTTCCTGGAGGTTGTGTGTTCCGTCGTTCGCCCAACTCTAATCAGCAGAGATGACAGTTACATTGTTTGAAGAACAGCGACAGCGGCACAAAACCTTCCGTGTGCGCTCTGATCAAGGAAAGACAGACGGGCAGAAAATCCCCTCCTCGTCCTTTCACACCTCTCTATTCGTAGGCATTAGTGAATTCTGCCGTCTACTTGTTGGATCGCCTTCGAGAGGCGTGTGCCGCACATGAACACTCAGCCCCGTGGAAGTGTGTCGCACGCTGCATCTTTGAGGCTTCACTCCTGTGACTTTTAAAACGGGAGTTCACAGTGGCAGCGCAATAATTCAGCTGTCATTTCGCATTAAGCTGGAGTCCCCGACTCGGTTCGATTCTGGCAATAAGTAGCTGCAACGACAGCTCACAGTCTTAGTTGTTCGCCTGGTTGTGTGGAAATGCTGAGTAACAGCAGTGAGCTCATACACAGGGCGAGTGTGAGGCCTGGTGTGGCCCATGTGGTCAGCAGTGATCATAACCTTAGTCCCTGTCATGGCTGCCACTCCCCTACACGCCCTATCACAGTTTCACTGCTTGTACGCTGCTCATTTTATTCAGCCTTAAGCCTTGGTGGTTTACAGTGGATGTATGGACTAGCTATATTTGTCCCCAATGCGTTTGCCACGTTCTGTCCCGTGTGCTCCGAGCCTCCAGAGACACTCTGTCATTTTAATCAGGTTCAAAGGGGCTTGAAGTTCAGCTGTGGAGGACTGTGGACTGATTATGAAACCGATGAAAGCATGTAACAGTTTACATGTCTTGAACCAAGCCCATGTCCAAATAGTCTGTCTGACAGGTTCCAAGTTAAAAAAAAAGAAACTTGTTCACCTTCAGAGCCGACAGGGACTGAAACCCAACCCACAGCTGAAAGCTGCATTCTAAGAGTTGCAGCAAAGCAGTTGAGTAGAGAAAGAGAATGTGCTACACGGCAGCTTTTCTTTGCTGTATTTATAAACCCTTTTTCACTCCCTCTCCTGTGCCCTTCACAATAAATGTCTGACAATAACAGACCCATTTCCTTTGGACCAGTACCTACTGGCCCCCACCATGCCACACTCTCCTCCATCCTTGTGCCAGTCTTTTTTTGGGGCCCAACTGGGTGAACCCCTCCCTTTCCCCTCGTTCGCTGGAGGAATCCACATTATTCAGCCCAGAGGACGCAGTGACTAATGCTGTTTCAGCCCAATGGCATTCCTCTCGCTCACCACAGAGCCGGAGCTCCCATAACCTCACCAGAGGAACTTTCACCGTCTGCTCGCTGGAAGACCAGACTGCAGGCTAAGTCATGACAACTGCTACTGTGTGACGCTGCAACGTTTACACCAAAGAAATCAATAACTACACAGGTTACGCTAAATCACAGTCAACATGGAAGAAGTTGATATATATATATATATACATAGCAACTTCTTCTATATGTATAATATATATATGTGTATAATATATATATATGTGTACACACACACACACACATATATAATATAGTGTGATGTAAAATGACGTTGCTCTCCCCCTGGTGGCTGGTTGTAGTATAGATCCGAAACCCTCCGAAAGACGTCATGCTAGTTTTCTCCAAGCACGATTGTCTGTTTTCAAGCTCAAGATGTAGTGGCGATGTTGCCAGCAGGGGTTATTGAAATGAGGGTAGTTTTGATCAAAGCTGTTTCATGTACTTTGTGTACCTCTGAATGTTAATGTGTGTTGATGGTTCTCTGTCAGAGTAAGTTTGAAACAGACCGCTCTGTTTTCCCCCTTGAGAGAAGCAGTTGAAACTTGTTGAGGTATCTGAGTAACAGTCTGCTCTGTTACTCTGAGGACCTGAAGGCAGCAGCCCCCATGAAAAGGCCTGTTGTGTGTGTGTTTCATTACAGGCTGAGATGTAGACTTCTCTCATTTCAGCCTCTCTTCAGTGCTTGTTGTTGAACTAAACACAATCCATTAGAGAAGGTCTCTGAATCCGAGCCATTCATCTCTACTCCCCCAGGTCAGCCTGCCCTGTATTTTGTGTCGGCCACAAAGAAAGGGGAGTTTGATTTTAATTTGAGACTTTGCTGGAGTTTATCATTAGGAGCGTGGTTGTTTGAGTGTTCGTGTGCTGACTCAGCACCTCACCTGTGCACTGGGTGCAAATTCATGACAAATAGCCAGATGCACAGATTGTCCAGCTATTCCTCCATGGTGCTGTAGGTTTGCTCTGCCTTCTAAAAAAGGTTTGGTGTGTTTTTGTAAGGGACCAGTGGAAAAATAGTTGCTCCTCCTGCTGCAAAAGTGACTATTCCAGATCTGGAACGGAATTATTTCAAATTGCTGACCTGTAGGTTCAAGAGTTTTCCAGTTAGGTAGACATCAAGTGGTTTTATAATGATAATCCTTGAAATATTAATAATGGGGAGCCGTAAAATGACTTTTGAGTAGAAACAGGCCCCCCACCTCATCTCTCCCCAGCTCCTTTCCTGCATGTAGAAGTCAAAGACAGGGTGGTCGTCCAGCAGCGCTCGCTCCTTGAACAGTCTCAACCGTCAAAGGACCACTTTGTTCACAACCGGCCCCGGTCATGATGATTGTGTGTGCTGGGGCGCATTGTAGCAGGGAGCGGCTCTTCAAATGCAACTAGTCATATGTTACTTATTAGAGTAATGGCCTTGATCATTTTTGAAGTGTGAATACATAAATGACTTGTTTGTTAAAAGCTGAACCTTTTTTTTCTGTGTTTATTAATTTTGCAGTCGGTAATAATCTCAGCAGCTGTTAGTAATTTCCATTGTTGAATTTCACAGACCACCACTTAAACCATATTATAAAAACTCTTTCCCCTCAGTTTGTGATCAAATCCACAAGCCCTAGTTTGTTAGTATGAACTAAAAAAAAAAAAGGTGTCTAAAATGTTAATTTTGTTCATGTGCAGGTGGTGAAAACAGTTGGCTTGCGTGAGGTCTGGTACTTTGGGCTTCAGTATATGGATGCAAAAGGATATTCCACGTGGCTAAAACTGGACAAAAAGGTAAGAATGTTTGATATGACTTTGTGAAATTAAATAAGATGAAACTGTGGTAAAATACTAACATGGGCAGACGTTCAGCAGATCCCAACATGTCTTATTTCATGTTTTGTGAAGTTTTTACAATTGTTTTGGGCAAAAATTGTCCATCGTTGGTGTGAGGAGACGGGCCCCCCCCAAAGGACCCGATATAGCGTGCATTAATTGCAACGTGTCACATGAACTGGTTGATGAGAATTTACAGCTACAAGGACATTAGATGTGTATGTGGCCTTACCTGAGCTGAACGACAACATCCATCCATTATCAGTCGTGTAAATATTAAGGATAATTATTTTTGATACCTGCCACGATACCTTTTAACCCACCGTGAAGGTCTTCAGCTTCGTTTTACGTTGCACGAATTAAACCATGTCCTCACTGCCGAACTGTTGCAACACATGGAGATAAACTCAGCCCAACAATAGGGAAAGCATGCATTCCTTTGTGGAGACAGGAGAATGGCCAGTGTTTGCCTTTCAGTCAATCAGTTGCTACCATACTACGGTCTGCGGTTATTCACATTCTTATGGCCCCAGTCACCCACTTCCATAAAGACAGGTACTCGCTTCTGGTCTCTGCTTTTGGCGTCAAAGCCCTGCAGGTTATCAACTGGTCGACTTGAGATTAGTTGCAAAAAGTTACGTGCGAATTCTTTGTGACTGCAAAACACAGCTTACCTAGACTAAATACTGCTCCTGGTAAAGTTGTCACATCTGAGAGATGCTTTTCATCAAATACATGGATTATGTCCCATGTGCATGGAAGCAGCATTTTTGTTTGCGACAGTACACGCTGGTTAACGCTGCAGCATCAGGCCAGTCTGATGAAATTTCAGTGTCATGACTGTTTCTGCCCTGGAGTTTTAGGGGAGGGGAGGGTGTTCTGGCCTCCGCTCCGAAACAAATGCAGGAAACCATACTAATCTATCGAGGAAAAACGTCTGAAGATGCCTTTTTTCTTGCATTTTCATTTCGAAACAGGGGTCAGACAGACAGCGGGTACTCGGCCCGTTCAGCAGCAGACGCTGTGTGCTGACAGTGCGCTGCAGCTCACCAGCACAATGCACAGCTCAAAGTGGAATATTCCCGTCCTGGTACAGCCCCATTCTCTCCATCAAAACCGCCTGGTTCCTGTTTTGAATTTAGAGGAAGAAGCACATTGTGCAAACACATAGAGGAGCTCGAAGTTATTAAAGTTGATTTCCACCAAATGAGAATGGTATATCCCCTTTTGGGAAGGGCAGGGCACCCTGTGTTCTG